>JARWCS010331497.1:0-12121 GCA_034783895.1 Geukensia demissa | reverse complement strand
ACACTACACTGAAAACTAAAGCTGGAGTAACACGAACCCTACAAAAACCAGGGTGAGTTCAGGTGCTCCGGAAGGGGTAAAAGGCTTGTTATAGAAATATATCATGGTTTAAAGAAAAAAAGTCTTATCTAATCTCTTATATAGTTATTCCCATGAAAGTCATGCTTATTTTTCTGCTGTTTACTTAGATAACTTTAACTAATAAATAGTTTCATGTTCAGTAATGGCATTAGATTGAGGTCTCGGGAATCAATTACCATACAAGAAGTTTCACGTTTACATTGTAGTTCTCCTAATCAAGCTACTTGTTTCTTCAATAAATGTCAATCACTGTTACTTAATGACATTTACAGATCCAATTCAACACGATAAATGCAGGAAACTTTGGACAGAATTTCTTACAATACAGGAAACACTGTGTTGTATAATGCAAGTGCATTCAGAAATACTTTTCAAAGGACGATGAGTAAAATTTCATCAGTTTAGCATGAGAAATCATCTGAAAACTTTAGATACAATTATTAGACGGATATACACATTGTAAAATGAAAATGTATTCAGAAACTTTTTGATGGGCGACATAGTTAAACACGACATAGTTTAATTTCACAAGAAGATTTTTTAAAATGAATATCATAGAGTTCTATGTTCAACTAAGTTTGACTGGTTGTGAAGATGGCTACCAGACATAATTTTGAAAAAATAACCACCAAGGGACCATTCCAACATAGTTTGGTTGCAATTGGCTCAGTAGTTTCAGACAAGAAGATTTTGAACAAATTTTCATAATCATATGTTGAACTTAGTTTGGACTTGGCAGCCATCTTGGTTGGCAAGTGGGACTGGCATTCAAATTTCGATAGAGGACTATCCAAGGACCATTCCACCAGCATTGGTCCCAACTGGCCTAGTGGTTATTTTTATCATTGTGGATTGACAGACTAAGGATGCAAAGAGATGGCAATAGCTCACATGACCTTTTGGACCCCAAAAAATGATGATGAAACTAAAGTAGATTATCTGCAACAAACTTTGGACATAAATCTCAAAGCAAAGTTGTTTCAATACTATAGTTATGCCATTATGGTTAACTTTGACTTTTTTCTACTTATAGATACCAGTGCAATCTTAGGTGGGATGTGACCTCTGGATAAAAATTTGACATACTTTCCATAAAGTTTGGTTCCCAAAACAGCTACTGTAGAAAGCCTTTTTAGTAAATGTGGACGATGGAAGGTGACGACAGTAACTCGCATGAGCTTTTGGGCCAGATGAGCTCAAGATGAGAACTTTTAACAAAATGTAGGTGATCATTTTACAACAGGTTTCTGAGCACTAGGAGATTGTTTCAACTTTAACTAAGTAAACTGATGAGTTTTAAAGGAATTATTTTGACAAGAAGAGCCAAAAAGGCTCCCTTCTTTGCAGTTAAGGGGATCCTTTAGCAGAAAGTGAAATTTCTATATTCAGATTAGTAAGTTAAAAATGTAAAATGTGATCTGTTTTAAAATTACTGAACAAACTTGAATTTAAGTGCCACTATATTATGGTTTTAATGGATCTACACATTTTATAATTATTAATGAACAATTACAAGACATTTTTATAGCATAAATTGATTTTTTGTTTTCATGACTGCTGTTGAACTGTAAAATGTTGAGTCTTTTCACCTTGCTTCTATTTTTGAAATTTTTATTACTTTGGCTGTTTTCTACAGACTTTGTTAGGATTTCATATCTTACTAATAGTTTTGAACAACTGGGCCAAAATGAGTGTTGACTGATTTTAGTTTGATATTTCCTTTTTTTCATAGCATGATATCTCTTTATGTTAATTTCATAATAAGTAATTCTAAGAATTTGAATTATAGATCCTATCTTAGTTGAATTTCCTTTCCTGTGATTCTTGATACTTGTTCGTTTATCAATACAGATTAACTGAGAGAGTTGGATTTCAATTTCCCCAAAAAACTAGAGTAATCTTGTCATAAGCATAAATTAGAAACCAGACATTGCATGCAGTAATTATTTTCTCTGTGCATAAAGTTAAGACCAGAAATTTAGTTAGCTTCAGTTGAGAGGTCATTTAACCATGAAACAGAGGTCAAGAACAAATGCTTGTGGATGGCTGATAAATTCATATCATGAGCTGGCAGTAAATGAACTAATTCCTCAGACATACAAAGCCTTTTACATTTATTTCAGCCACATCCTGTGAGCCAAAATAAATGTTTACACACTATTTGTCATGCCTGAATCTGCTGATTGTCAAAAAAAAATGTGTGACTAAACATAAGGCTTTCTACAAACATAGCACAAATAGTTGATGGTATTATGTACTTACGACTAAGGGAACAGAATAATGAATCTGTAGAAGTTCTAACTATACACATAGCATGGCAACTGCATGCCAAATATCAAGGTCTTGGACATATTTACCGCTTACAAAAAACATAAAATGATTGGTAATGCACGACTACCCTGATTGGATGGGCTATGAAATGGGCAAGAGTTTAGGCTGTACTCTTATAGGCCAAAGCTTATCAAAATATCAAGTGTCTAAGACCACTGTAACATGGTAAACTAAACCTTATATCTCTCACTCAAACAAAGCAAAAGAAAGAAGTCAAAATAACCCATTTATAACAGAGCTGAATGGAGTCTCAAAGCACATTCTCTTCATTAACTGTCAACAGCCAGTGAAATTAAATCTAATCCACATCTCCCAGGAGAATCAATGTATAATCACACTAACTTAATGACAAATCTGGTTAAATTCTTTGAATTTAAATAGATGTCAAAATATTTTGTCTTAAATGGTAATTAATCTCTGTCCTTTAAATCTCTAAATTTAATAATCTCAAAAGGGAATAAATAAATAAGATAAACAGATATAAAGATAAAAATTATAAGACCTAAAGGAGTATATATTGGTAGATATTGGTCATTTTTTGCTTTGAAATTCTACTAAAATAGAATTGTATGATATGGGTTAAAATAATTGAATGTAACCGATTATTTCATACCAAACTTGTATGGAATATTACTGTAATGATGATGTCAAAAACAACTCAATTAGTGCAATACATGTAATGTTAATATATTCTCTTTAAATCTCAGTTTCAGGTAGTTTTGCTCAAATCATTGGACAGCATGCAATGACCAAAACTGACAAATGTTGATATGTTTTTTCTTTTTAATTATTTTGGTTGTGAGGTGTGGTCAATGTGTTTCGAAGCAGATTATTTAGAAATGGTATGAAATAGGTATTTAAAAAAAAATTAAATTCCCGATTTTCCATGGGGTTTGAAAGCATAATTTAAATTTGGAGTTTTCATGGGAAAACAACATATTGTAATTCAAACATCAATATTTTACCCGGAGGCACCTGATTGCTGAACGGTGTTTTGTAAAAAAAGAATATTTTGATGCATATAAGCAGACAATTGATTTATAGGTCTTGACTTTCTCCTGATTACTATTTTAGACATACAGATCTTTGGGTTAATTTTCAATAGGGTCCTATGTTAAACTCTTCAATTTCAAAATCATTTAAATTCTTATGTGGTGGTGATTAAATAGGTTTACATATTGTAAATATTAAATACATTAAATATTCAATGAACTGGGTTTTTAATTTCCATGTTCAGCAAAAAATGATAAAATCATAGTGTTTTTAGCTTTAGCTTTTTAGACCCCGTCCACCAATTGCATAAATGGCTGAAGTAAGCAAAAACATTTAATTGCTAAAAAGATATGGTTTAGGAGACTTCCAGGAAATTTACAAAAGTTGGAACTGCCAAATTTTGAAATTTAAAACTCAAAGATTCTATGAAACTGGAATTAATCTTCTGGTTGCATTTTCGTGATCGTTTTTATGTAGTTTTCCAGAGAAAAAAAGTTTGAGAAACTTGCATTTCATCAAAGTTGAAACTAGTGATCACAGCAAAATGTGCCATGCATAAAATTCGCAGGAAATAGACACAAATTTTGTGCGAAAATTTTCGCACAAGTTAATAACAAATCGAGCAGCACATGTAATTCATGCAAAAAAATTTGCATGATATTCATGTCATTTTCGTGTCAAATTCGCACGAAATATTTTTCGCATATGGTGTGGAATTTTTCAACATTTTTTTCATGTGAAATTTATTATTTGCATGAAATATCACATTCTATTAACAAGAATTTGATGCGATAAATTTTCGCATCAAATTCACATCAAAATATTTTCGTGTGAAAATGACACGAAAAAATTTCGCATGGATTTCATGTTTATTTTTCATGTCAAAATGACATGAAAAAAATTTCACACGAAATTCATATGTAATTCGTGTAAAAAATGATACGAAAAATTTTTCATATGAAATTCATGCATGGCACATTTGGCTGTGTACCACATTTTTCATTCTGCTGCCTCATTGCAGTTGATCTTTTTGTATATGGTTGCCATGCATTTATCTAAAGAAAACAGGTACAATTTTGGGATTGTCAAGTTTAAGTATATATTATATATTTATATTTAAGTTAAAAGACGCAGATATTCTTGATGTCAAGGTGACATAAATTTGTTCCCATTACTTGCATGTCATATTAACATAACAGAGTCCATTAAGGTAAATTGAAGAGAAAACTAAAATCTTGACATAAATTTCACTGACAAAATGTCTATATCCTAAACTCTAAGTAAAAAAGAACTACATGTTCCTGCATGATCTTGAGGTCAAGGTCATCCAATTATATACAAATGCAGCTCCATGACAAGTTTCATTTCAATGCCTAGAAAAAAAACTGAATGCAACTATAGTAAAACAGCAGATTTGGATGATCCTGAATGACCTTGTAGCAAAGGTCACTGAAATTAAGGAGCAGATCAGCAATATTCCTCTTTTAACTTTGTAAAGAATGGCAATGTGTTCAAGATATGATGTTGATCAAATTGAAGTTGGCATCATTGATGTAGAAGTAAAATACAAATTTAATATCAGACTGAAATGAAATTGTAATTTATACAAATAAAACAAACAAAAAACAGTACCTTGCTCTTCAACACAAAAAATTACTTTCCAAGATTAAAAAAATAATGATCTCATCAAATCTTAATTTCTAACTTCCATACATCATGATTTTCTTATAAAATTTCCTTTCCAAGTGGATGGAGAAATTTTCCAATTTATTGATCCCTTCATTTTGGAAATGATAGAGTTATTGATTGATGGAACTCATTAAGGGATAGATACCTAATTTAGCAAGCCCCATCATTATCCAAAAGGTCGTTTCTTTGATCATGTATAATCTTGAATCATTTTGTATGTAATAATGTCGTATCTTGTTGGCTTCACTTCTGATAAACCAAAAATTTTATAGTTTTATTGATAAATTCCCACAAGACTGTTTTAATAGTATGTTTATACAATTTACTAATCATTTCTTTTATTGCACAGATTTCACATAAAACAAATATGTCAATATTGGACAGGATTTTTAATTTCCTTACAATTATTAATTGTGGTTTAAGACAAAATAAGTTGTTAAAATAACAAGTTTTCACAGGACTGTATGAAATGATAAATATCATATAAAAAAATCTTTGGAATTTAAAGGTTTGCTGCAGCTTAGGCTGTAGTTTCAAATTCATCTTAACTTGAATTTAAAAAATTTCCTCGTAGGGTGTAATGTTTATTTTATTCGACTTTGTATATCTATGTCATTTTGTGGGTGTAATCAATCGATGGTCAAAGATAACAGGTACATTTTATGAGGTTGTATGACAGACCAAAGATGAAATTTAAAGAATATAGTTGTATTATATAACATTGAAGCATAATATTTATCTATGAAAACTTGGCATTTGAGCCTGATATTTCAATGTAAAAAATTGAACAAAGAGGGCTAATGGGAAAAATTTTTGCTTATATGAAATCTAAGTTTTTACTGCAAGATGAGTCACGACAAAAAATAAGAATTCCAACAATATAAAATAGGCATACTTCATGGTTGAAATTATGATATTTGGTCTTAAAAGTTGTGACAAATTTCATTTGATGTACATAAGTCTTTTCCAAATACAAAGAAAGAATAAATCTATAAAGGAATTTTAAGTCTTTAGGTCTAATATATATCTTTAAATTTAATTTATTTGGATTATAATCACTTTTATGGAGATAAAATGATACAAAAACACATGACTGCTATTTTTTTTTACTTCCCACAAAGTGACCTAGTGATATTTGAACTGAATAAAAAAGGAAATGAAAATGCAATTTATGAATTAAAAGCAATAGTTTTGGACAACATTGGCAGAGGTGCATATAAAAACAGAAAAAATCTAGTGAATTTCTATTTAAAAGAAAATTCTTTAAATTTGACATAATTTTGTGACTTAATGTACATGGATAAAAAACTATATTATCCTTGATCATTGATTTTTTTTTCTTTTTAAAACAACAGCATGAGGTAATCTTGTTATATAAAGTTAATTATTTTTACAATTAAAGGGATAATTATAGCCTTTATCATATCTTGTCCATTGCCGATTTTAGATCAGATCTGAAATGAAACCCAGAAATTTTTTCCCTTGACAGCAATATAGTCAAACTTGCCTTTGATGTCACCTTTATTAAGCAACCACTTGATTTTAAGGCCAAATTTTCCATTCCCCATTATTTAATTGTTGAAAATTTTCATCTTATACTACATGTATCATCATTCTTCTGACTAAGAGGTGACCAAAATCACATTAACTAAACATCACAATTCAACTTTAACTAAACATCACAATTCAACTATAACTAAACATCACAATTCAACTATAACTAACTAAACATCACAATTCAACTACATGTATCACTAACTAAACATCACAATTCAACTATAACTAAACATCACAATTCAACTTTAACTAAACATCACAACTCAACTATAACAAAACATCACAACTCAACTATAACAAAACATCACAGTTCATTTATAACAAAACATCACAGTTCAACTATAACTAAAAAACACAATTCAACTTAAAGTAACAAAACTAAATCCATACACATGATAAAGTGTCTTTCATTAGTTCAATTGTGAAATGTTTAAGTGTAATATGATTTTCATGATTACAATGCCAAAAATAACAAACTATTTTTTCACTCCATCTTTACCTTTAAGATTTCACAAGTTTATATCTTTAGAATAACTATAATAGTGTGAAGTTTTTTTGGATTTTTTCTGCACAAAAACTGGCCTTTATGGAATTTTTTTTCACAACTATGGAAAAATTTTATTTCACTTCATCAAAGTGTGAAAATAAGACCAAAACTTACTGAACCAATTGATAAAAAAGTCTGTTGTCATGGTTACATTCTTTTAATGGTAATTTATGGTAAAGTTTTGAAACTAGTTTACATTAAAATCGGTCATTATTCTTAAAGCACAAGCTGGCACTGGAGCAACAATAACATTAAGCTAAATGTGATCCTAAATTAATCCAGCCAAGAATTTTTTGTTTTGTTTTTTGTTTTGCAATTGTCAAGAAAAAGTTGGGAAATTTTCTGTAAAAATGATTTTAAATTTATAAAATCTACTGGTACCTACCAGGTATTTAATAAAATCTACTGGTTCCAATTTAAGGTTGAATGAGCATGTGCACTAGAGCAGATCCAAATTTCTCTTAGAATGCAAGAATGTTTATATTGTTATCATAGATGTCATATTTTCAAAAAGGTTGGATAAAGACCATTTTTGACCTCAAAATAAAGTTAAGTAGAGAGGTGTTGGTTTCTAAAAATCTTTTCTCAAAAACTGCCGAGCCAATTCATACAAAATTTAAGTGGAAGTTTCCTTAGGTGATCCTATTTCAAAGTTATATCCAATGATCTTCATTGTAAAAAAAATCTAAAAAGGCTTGTTTTTGGAAACAAATCTAATGGTTTCAGTGTCAACTTTGTCTTGGCAACTGTATAACAGGTGAACCAATATAGGCTCTTGGGAATTTCTGACATCATTAGTTTTTGAGAAAGGCTTTTTAGAAACCAACACCTCTCTTCTTTCCTATTTTTTAAAACGGCAGGTTGGCGGATCCTGACCCCTGATACAACTTTGCAAAGTGACAATCCAAGGAATATTCAACCAAAATTGGTTCTCCGGTAGATTTAAATGTGAATTGTTGATGGACAACACATGGAAGGAGGATGGACTGACACAAAGAAATAACAAATGTTCTTATCTATTCGAAAGAGAATAATGGAATGTGTGTGTGGTCTGTCTCTAATAAGCATTAATCATGCAGTCAGACTAACTCACTGGGTTTGAAAAGTGATACATGTATTTACCTAGATTTACTTGTATTTTCTTCATTATTCAAACAATATATCCCAATCAAATCCATAATGATTCATTAAAATTCTGTAGTTTGAACCCAGTTTAACATGTTTTCAAACCTAAATTATTAAAACAGTCCTTTAACAGAAACAATTCACATGGATCCCTTAGGAGTTCAAGAAATGGAGGATCTTTCTTGTTTTCCTCATAGAATGTCTCGAAATAAAAATATGATGTCATACTTTCTTGAGATTTTAAAACCATATCAACTTTAATGCACCTGATTCTTAATTGACTAGAATGTTAACATTGACACAGTTGAGGGAGTCAGAGAAACCAAAAGGTGATAATTCAAAGGACAGGAAATACCTAACAATAGGATGAAAACAAACAGAAAAATAAAACATGATGAACAACACAGACACCAAAGGATGGGGGGGGGGTGTGATTTCAGGTGCTCCAAAAGAGTAATTATTTCCTGCTTCTACATAAAAAAATTTGTCATCTTTTCTCCTTTTCAAATTTGTCTATTTATAAGTTTGTTTGAAATGGGTTTTACACCAATTCTATCAATATTTCAGTCACATCACAAAAATCAGTTTTATTCATGAAGAAATCTGGAATGTCCAGAGAGAACAACCAAATTTAGACAGGTAACTGACAAACATTATCACAAGCATCTCATGGATTGTTGCTTCATTTCTTCATTTTAAAGCCTTTTTCTGGAAATGAACTGCAACTAAATAACTGGCCCCTTAAACTGGATAAAATGCAGCAATTACCCGGGGTAATATGATTAGGCCTTTTCATAAATAAGAGATAATTCACTAAAGTCTGCTACACCTAATTCAATATGTTGGATTTTGCCATATTTATTACTGGAACATGTTAGTGGAATTTTGAAAGTGTTAAAGTGACAATTTTAAGTATGTCTGGATTAATGATAATTCACAACAAGAGAGCTGTAAAAGTTGTACCTTATCAAATACCACATACTGAATTCCAGATTAATTTGCCAAATATTAAAGTTCTTATGAGTTGCTGAAAATCATAATCTAGATACATGAATAAGTTTGGAAAAACAGCAAAGTATATTTTACTTTCTTACATATTAATAGTACTATGCAAAAAAAAAACACTTATAATTCACAAAATAATTAAGGCATTGCCCATTAGTGAAGACAAAACAGGTCGTAAAGAAATTTCAAAATTTTGCATATGTAGCCTCTTATTAAAGAGTTTTATTTTGTCAAACTCAAACCATTAAATTTTTAAAGAATTTAATGTTGTATGAAGCATATTTTAAGATAATAGCGCTCTTTAGACAAGTACATGTACAAATAAGTCTTTTAATTTATAACAATATATAACCAGCAGTTGTAACAGATCTACAATACATAAGTTAAATGTCATCCCATCATTTTCAATAAATAATTTAAACCTTTTCAATTAACTTATAATACTGTGAACTTTCTAAAACTTGAACACTTTTTCTGTTTTTTTTTGGTTTTTTTTCAAAATGGAGGAAAAAAAACTCAAATGATGCAATTAAATCCCAAAGGAACGTATCCCTCTACCCCAATCAGAAAATTCAATTATACTCAAATAACCCAAAACACTGATTAAATCTGGAACAAAATTGATAATTGAAATTTTACATTTTAATTGAAATAATATATAATTGTGATTACATTTTAATTGAAATAATATATAATAGTGATTACCTTTAATTTGTTAATAACTTCCTTTTAACCAAAATCCTGGAAATCCTTCAAAATTTTCGTTACATCACAAAAGACATATGGAAAATTTACAATGACATTTAAGAAATCGGTAATAAACAAAATCGTGTTCTATTAATCTATAAATCCATAAACTCCTACCAAAATATCGGAAATTGAGAATGTTCAAACTTTGTCTCGATGCACGGATCAATATACAGCCGTCTGATTAATCGTTACACTTATAAAATTGACAATTACTGTATATGTTTTCCGACTGATTTCTTTACAAGTCTTATAGTAATGAACTACTACTGGCTGGTGGGACTTTAATTAATTAAAAACATCAAAAACTACGGACAAAATCCGGAAATTACAAACAGAAATAACATCTGTTATTTACCTTGGGGGAATGAAACATTTGCTGTTTCTTATAAAATATACAAACCTCATTAACTCCTTTTCACCAGACTTAAAAAATCATTTTGTAACAAATTTAAGCTGAATTTTAAATGATTCAAAAACTACAGGCAAAATCCGAAATTAACAACAAAGAATGTAAAAAACAACAAGGACATTATCTCAGCTGAACACAATGCGACACTTGCAGTTTCTTATGAAATATAAAAGCATCAGCTACTACATTTCAACTTAAACAAAAACATTTAAATCTGTAAAATAAGAAAATCAATGTTTTATCTTCTTTGATCTTTAAACCTTCATAAATGTATTGGGCTTTTCCTTCAATAAAGAAAAAAGGGGGAAAAATTATTGACTCTACCATGAAATTATTAAGGAGAAACTGAAGTATTTGTAGATTACAACTTTTTTCAAAATTAGCATAAATGTTAGGTGGTCTGACATCTATATGAAACCTTCATTTGAATTTTAATTGAAGTGGGAAAAATAAACAGCCTTTAAAAACAATATGAAACCTTGATTAGATCAGTTAAGTTTTTGGCAGTTTGTAGCAAGCTATTATTGGTCAACATAAAGGTTCCCAGATTCTGCTGCTCTTTGTTTTCTTTAAGGTTGTTTTGCAGTTTGGAATAATATAATACATCTTCAATTTTGCCATAAAATATAGTATTTTCACAATATCTGACAAAAAACAGATAAGAAGAATTTGTAAATTTTGTTTTTTTTACACTTTTTTTATTTAGCCAATAAATGTTGACACTTTTTTCAATTTCCATATGTTCAGCCACAAACAAAATCAATACAGACAAATTCACAATTTACACATTGTTGTTAATATTGAAGAAACAATTAACGGTAATCAATCATCTCATTACATAATATCATCAGAAAATTCTTCACAACTTTTCCTTCCAATACAAAGAAATTTCTCAAGATCGATTATTAGCCATAATCTTACAAAATTATTTAAGTGTGAAATTTAAAGAGTTAATTAGAGAAGGACTGTCAAACCCTTCCAGGTTATCTTTGACAAAGCTGTGGAGACAAAAAATTTACAATAATGCTAAATATACATGGAGTGTAGCAAAGAGTGCAATTCTAACCTTGTTGAAGGTCAGACCTCTGGATTCCCTTTATGGCAGCTTTTTGGTGAAATGCTGTGAGGTTTCCTTGACATTTTAACTCAATATCTTTCCTTTATAACATCAATATACACAATTTTCCATATTGTATAAACAGCCATAATCTTACAATAAGTTTTAGGCATAAAATGATACACAGATTCATCAATAATGTTTGAAGTCCATTTGTTTAATGTAGTTGAGTCCATCAATCAAATATCAATTTGAAGCTATAGCAATTCTTAGGCTTGTCTTAACGAAATTAAAAACACCATGGCTGCCAGTACATTACAAGCAATAATGTCACAAACGATATGTGTCTCTGTTAAAATGATCATTTTATAAATGCAGTATGATATATAAATTTTGATACAAGTAAATAAGAAACTTCCACTGATTGTAACTAACAACTAGGTCCGGCAGCTAAGTAACTGGTACCATTAGTGGAGAAGGTGTTCCTTACCCCTCCAAATCATCTTCACATGCCCCTGTTTTCATAGGATTTGATGCTACTCCAGCTTTAGTTTTCAGTGTAGTGTTTGTATTCTGA
>JARWCS010331486.1:0-12121 GCA_034783895.1 Geukensia demissa | reverse complement strand
GTTTTTGTAGGGTTCGTGTTACTCCAGCTTTAGTTTTCAGTGTAGTGTTGTGTGTTCTATGTTTGTCTTTCGTCTCAATTTGTTGACCATGGTCTTGTCTGTCTGCCGACTTAACGATTTCTGTCTGCCCCTTTGGTGTCTTCGAATTACTTGTAGGTGATATATACGCTTTGAAATAAGAATCTAACGTTAATTCAGTTATGTGTATCCTTTCTTTTGTTCGTTCTGCGCAGGGAAGAAGAAATTTCCATCGGTACTTACTCCATTTGGCGTTTTTGGGCTTCAAACAATGTTCCAAATATTCCCTGAAAGTAGAAGTGATTATTACTAGAAATTCATATATTTTTTACTGATCTTCCTATTTTTGGCCAATGATGTCCAGACAAGCAGTTAAATTTTGCTTTGGTATATAAGAAGTGGATTTTGCATTTCTGGCATAAATTCCATTTTCTTTCTTTTCGCTATTGTAAAATATACTGTTTACATGTAACCACTAATTTTCGTGGGGATAAATTTCGTGGATTGAAGATATAAAACTAGTTCGTAGTAATCAACGGCACAATGTTAAGTGAATTACTGATTGTAGTATTATATAAACATTTAAAATTTAAAGCTTATATGATATCTCTATGCTGGGTATAGATCAAACCAATCGTCATATAAATGTATAAATTCCAAATGTGTCAAACCTGATATAGAACACTTAAACGAACTGCGTCAATCAATCACCCAAATTTATTCAAACAGAGAACACCCATAAAAACACAAAAAAAAAACGAGGTTGTCGTTGTTTGAATAATCATTTATTGTTATTTGTTCACTATTTTTTTTCAATAGATTAGGTCGATTTTCGTGTTTAATGTATAGTTTCATATTTTGTATTTTTTACTTTTACAGCTTTTGTTATGGTATTGACTCCGGTTTATTATTGATGGCCGTAATGGGGCCGTAGAAGTTAATTTCGACTGTTATTTGGTGGATGGCTGCATCATGCACAGTCATTCCAAATTTCTTTTTTAATATAGGCCAGATCGCAAAACTTCAGCTCAGACCGTGGTGGATTAAACGGATTTTCCGGATACCCTTCACAATATATTCTGGTACCTTTAAAATTTAAATTCGAGCTTTAAATTGATTTAACTCAGATATGTTACCAACCCTTTTCTGTCGCAAGTCAGGTCGACCATCTGCACTGTATATCACCAGTACCATTAAAACAATCGTAGCTGTGGAAGCCTTCATCTTTTCTGGAATACAGAGAGTAGATTAGCTTGCTTTGGTCAACTACTGTAATTAAGGTCACTTTTCGCAAATACCTCTCAAAACATGAAATATCTGTTTAAATACACCGCATATTATCTATTTTATTGTTGACAGATAAACATCAAAACTTTCAAACAATTTTCGCAGGAAGAGGCTCGCGAGGGTAAAAACAGGCAAATAAGTTTTGGTATAACCATGGTAAAATGTAAAATCCTTTGGCAAGTACACCGACACATCGAAACATTGTTACAATTAATCTGCCACGGGTTGCAAAAATTTAGGATTTGCTAGAAATGCACTGCTTAATTACAAATCAAAATCAAAGAAACTTATATAAGGTGTAATTATTTGCGACAATTGTGTCAGCACGTTTCAGTGATTGTTCCATTTAAAAAAGATAAATTTGGAAGTTTTTGGTTATTGGAAATATAAGATAAATATTTGAATTTAGTGTTTAACGTTAACATAAATTGTCAAATGTTCAAAAAATTATAATTAAAGATAATAAAATGAATGGAATATCATAATTATCTTATTCTTCAGTGTCACAAAAAAGATTGAAGCATTAAATGTATTTCATTTCTAAATTGGAGTTGAACCAATTATAACGCATACACTATATGGTTGCCAATGGTATGACGGCAATATTTTTTTATAAAGGCGGCAATGTTTATGTTGAAATAGAACGTTAGGCCATGATATCATAGAACCGCGATATGGTAGGAAGCCATTACATTTCGTCTTAATTATATTATGTACGTACGGAGACATAACATTTTACGATCATTTTTAAAAATACAAGACAAGACTGTTAACAAGGCAGATAGGAAGAATGTGTCTATAGATAACATGCATGAAATCTATAATTAATTTTCGAAAAAGGACAGATACTAGTTATTTTAGCCTATATAAATCCTTTAAATACATTTTTCACTTTTTATTGATATCGGACAACTGTGTTACATTTGCAAAAGAAGTGAAAATAAAATTCACGTAACCACAAAGGAAAAAGTTAAATGTTATGTAATTTTAGATAATGCCTAGAAACATAATACTGTTACTGTTACATAGAATATGTAAAAATTATTTTGGATTCAAAGTAACAAAATATTGTACAATATACTCTTGCTAAAAATATGGAATATTTTTATTTTCGATTAGAAATACTTCTGTCTTTACCTTTTCATGCAAAATTCTTACAGGATGATATGAGATACTAGTTAAATAAAAAAAATGAAAATTAAAAAAAATTTAAAAAGATTTTATCCGGAATATATAATTAGTAATTTTTCACAAAAATGTGGATTTCGGAACTCATAATACCAGTCATGGACAAAACTCTTAGATCGGACACTTTTGTAGCTTGAAGTATAATAATGAGGTATGCGTAACGATTTTGGCATTCTGGCTCATATATTTTGCATGCAAGTCTTTGACCCAGAAAACGTCAATATTCCATATTAATGATCAAGTAAATATTTTTCAAAGACAACTGTCTTTAACAAACAGTTGTCGTGACAAACCGGCACATCGAATGCGGGCAAATGCCTCATCATTTGGTCACTTTCGATTGGTCTGATTGGTCAAGTCAAAAATTTTGGAAAAAAAATAAATTAAAACTAAACAAAATCGAAATCGACCAAATGATGAGACATTTTTACCCGCGTTCGATGTGCCGGCTCCGGTTATATGTGTCATGATACCCGGCGTGGTACTTGTAAAGTAAAAGAGTGTTAATTGACATAAAGTCCTAAGGGGGATAGCTCAACATCTTAATATGGAATATCAAGACTTTTTTTAAAAAAATAAAAATATAACATCATGAACATAGAGAAAATGTGTCCTCCAAACATCTGTTATACGCATATGACGGACCTGAAGAGGGGAGACAACTCACAATGATCATGCTTCAGACCAAATATCAAATTAATCGAACATACACAAGCCGAGAAATGATTGACGAAAGTTGACGGAGGCAAGTACAGACGAGGGTGAAACTTAATGCCCTCGTCACCTAAAGCGGGGCATAACAAACTAACTAAAGGTTTCTCTTTTTTTCATTAGCCTCCTACATCTTTGCTGAATTGGTCATAGAAGTGAAATAAATTCAACTGACTTTACCTCTTTTAGCCAGAAAATTCAATTTGTCAAATTTTCACCCTGTTTCACTTAAAAAAATGAAAAAATCTATCTTTTTAGGGGTTTTAAATCCTGAATATTAATTTATCATTTTTTTATAAAGCTAAAAAACAGACTTACCTGTTTAAAGTCTTGGAACTAGCAGTGTGTCCAAGGACACTTTCTACTGTATTTAACCTAGAATTATTTCTAAATTAAATTTGACATTTTAACAATAATTATATTAAATTATGTAAAAATAGTAAAAAAACATAAATCGGCTATAAACGATAAAAATTTTCTATAAATTGTGTCGAAATGTCGGACTATTATTTTTTGTCTATGTAAACGAACTAATTTTCACTAAAATTAGTGACAAAAAAGAATTGGTCATAATCATAATTTTGTTGTTATTCGGATATAACATCACCACTACTAAAATAATAATAGTTTACCGTAAATAGGCTCTCTAAATGAGCTGCTGCATTCGTGGTCATACCAGTCACATAGATGTCATCAAACCGGCAACACGTGTTGAGCAACAGAAACTTCGACCGTAGTACAACCAACTTCAACGCAAGGAAAAAGTTCGCTACTTAATTCATACATTGAAGCGTCTCTGCGACGAAGATTGCAGTACAACGTGAAGTAATGGAGTGATAACCAACTCATTACAAATCCTTTCGATGCAGTGAACCAGTGGCGACCAGTCCAGCTACAGCGTGTTTAGGTAAGACGCTGCCTTATAAATAAATCCACAGCGGAACCGGTCTGTACCGTTTGGCAACGTGCCCCTCAAATATGCCATTTTTACAGAAAATACAACCACCAATTAAAGAATATCATCAAAACGACACAATCTTAACGACTACCGGTTTAAAGCTTCAAGAATGTCTCAAGAATGTCTCCTGATCGAACTACACCAACAACTTACCAAGCCTATGATCCCTTTCATTCGTTCGACTGAGAGCATTTTCACGCAGTTGCTGTGTAGGACGTTAAAAACCATCGGGCACCACAGCTGCTTTATTATTGGGACAATTAGTGTAAGATATGACTAGAGTGATTCCAGTAAAAGTGTTTTAGGCAATATAAGTCGACCTTCGAAAATTCGAACACCAGAGGGACGATTTAAAATTGCTATTGTTAAGGAAACATTCGAATAGGCCAGGTTGAAACACATAAAAAGCCGAATGGGCTGAAATAAAAAGCCTTTTTAAGATTAAACTAGTTTGACTTGGCGTTAGTTTGGTTCCTGGTGCCTTCTTCGTTTCGGAACAATTTAGTAAATTTTAGATGTTTTGTTTGTTTGATTGGGGTTTAACGCCAGTTTCAACAACATTTCAGTCATATTTAGGCGGTCAGTTTTACTGGTGGAAGAAGCCGGAGTACCCGGAGAGAACCACCGACCTTGGGCAGGTAAATGACAAACCTTATCACGTGCGATGCGAGTTAAACAAAATATAGTATATTATAGTAAAAGTCCGACTCGAACTCTCGCCGTATAGGTAATGGGCTACAGTGCTATGTACAGGTAATTTTAAATCAACTTCCTAGAACACTAGGCCACCCAGGCCCCCTACATTGTAGGAACTTTTTAGGCAATATAGATGCATGTTTGTATGGTGGTTACAGTGTGTTACCAACAGCATTAATTTTGGTTTACTGTTTTAGCTCCGCCCACGATAGAAAAAACAAGGTATCTGATCTAACAAAACTAATCATACCTATAACCTGTCCGTAATGAGGAGGTCGTGTCACAAGGATCTAGTTACATAGTTTCTATAGAATTTATTGGCACACAAGTCTAATAAACCATCCAGTTCATTCAGAAGTGGAAAAAGTGGGGGGCACTTTTGATGGACCTCTTGATTTATCAATTTTCTCGATTTGTAATGGAGATTAAGACCAAAATTTACCCCAAACTTTTCCTTTTTATCATTTTTGCGTTTCAAATGGGCGGGGGCCCCTTGCCTTCCCTCTGGATCCGCCCCTGGATGGTAATCTAACGGAATGACTGTAAAATAAAAGAAATAACACAAAGTGAACATAAAACAAAATAAAACGAGAACTATAAAAGTTTGAAAAATAAACACGTACGAAATGAAAAATCAAATATTACTTAATCATTGAAAGGAAAGACCGAGCTCTGGACAGTTTACCAAAGTAAACATTTTCTTTTATTATAGGTATAGTTTTTTCCACCTTTTAATTTTCCAAATTTTTTAAAAGCTGGTTTGATGTTTTTCAGACAAAGGTGCAAGGGAAGTGTTTTTAACCTCTCTTGTCACAGTTTGCTAAACTGATGAAAATCATGTGGGGGCCTTGGGGGTCAGTGGTGCACGCCCCTCTTTGAAACACAAAAGAGTACGGGATAAATTTTGATCTTAATATTCATTAGAAATGGAGAAAATTGATGAATCCAGAAGTCCACAAAAAGTGGGCCCCCTTTTCCAAAAGTCTAGATCCGCCTCTGTGAAAATCAATAAGAAGTAACATATATGTTCTTACAACGAATAATCATAATTACATATTTAGAACACATAATTAGGAATTTTTTTTTATTTTTAATTTACTTTTGTCTTTCAATTACACATTCGGCCGGTCCATATGGGCATTTTTAGAAAAAAAAACCTATGTTCCGTTCCGCGTCTAGACCGAATATGCAAAACGTCTGGAACAGAAGTATTGGAAACTGAGTAATTATCAGACTAACAATGCTGTAACAAATTTCACGAATTTTCTAAGTCCAAGGGCCATCACTCAGCCAAAATTTAATAGTTCTGTATAAATTCGAAGTTGGTCCGTCACTTGTCATTGTTAAGCAATGTACCTATAGTGGATAAATATCTGCAAGCATAACGAATAAAGTACGGAAAACTGATTTTCTTATAGACAGACGGAGTGCAAATACACCACTTAGGCCACTCCAAATTAATATATAGTTCTTCAATCGCTCCTCATATTATGGGTTCAAAATGTCAAAAAAAACTTTACTCACCCCATTTTATTTTCATTTTTTTAAAGAAATTTTCAACTTTTTTCCTAAATGTAGAAAATTAAAATTTGCTCGCTTGCTCCTCAAAAAGTACAAAAAGAAATGAAAAAACTATAAACTGTTGTGTTCGCACCAGTTTTTGAGGTTCCGCTCCAATATTTTGCCATTGCAAGAAAAAAAATTAAATTAAAAATATCGCTCGCTCGCGCCTATTTTTATCACTAAAAATCCAAATAACAAGAAATAAATTTGAAGTGGCCTTAGGCTTTTATTCGGCCAATAGGGGACTAATAAAACTGCGTGCTATGATGAAACATCAGTTAACTATTGCCGTGCACTGTCGAAGATATTCAACCAACCATTCTAATGTGCCAATAGTTTTAGACGTCCGCGTTATGTTCAGCGTTGTGTTATAGTCTGTTTTAAAATAGTTTTTTTTTCATCTCACTTTTTTTAGTTTAGCGTGCATGGTGTTATACAGAGTAAGCATTATTTCTTCTGAAGGTAAGATCTTTTCTGTTCTTTAATATGGAATAAGACTATACCAAAGTTATAATTAGTTCGGTCTTCGGACCACCTTATTGCTAAAATTGTGGATTCTAAAATTTTTAGCACCTGTTTTGAAATTTTTCATCGTTTTTTTCAACAATTTAAATAAAAATTGCATCGTTCGCTACAAGAATTCCTGAAATTTCTTAGAGGATAAACACTAATTATTTTCCATTTCAAGTTTACCAATGTTGCATAAGTATGGTGAATATTGATATGCCATATGCACTTTCAAAAAGTAACATCTCTACTGTAGCATTAGAACAAAAACGCATGAATGAAGTCTTACATCCAAACTCATTAAAAGGCATTCGAAGATACCAAAGGGGCAGACAGAAATCGTTAAGTCGGATGACAGACAAGACCATGGCCAACAAAAAGAAACGAAAAACAAACATAGAACACACAACACTACACTGAAAACTAAAACTGGAGTAACAAGAACCCTACAAAAAACCAGGGTGGGTTCAGTTGATCCGGAAGGGTAAGCAACTCCTGCTCCACTAGAGACACCCTTCGTGTTACTCAGTAGACAAAGCCGGTGTATAGTCACAATTGATGTTAGTCACAACCGGTATAGGAACGGATTTGTATTCACTACAGTGGAAAGATATCCATTGTCATTTGTGAAATAGATATTTCGTATCAAATCATGATGGCGACCGAAAAACACGAAGTACTTACTCACAAAAAAGTCAAATCCAATTTATGTTTCGACGCCTCTTCGTATTTTCAATGGTTTAGAATTTAAACAAGTGTGGACACAGAAATGTCTCGCCTGAAATTGGAATTGCTAACTAACAAATGTGGAACGTCGCAAAACAAAAAGTTGACTTGATAGTGAAAATGAGATCAAGGTCAATGTCAAATGAAGTATAGTATACCCATCAAGATCTAACTACAGACCAGATATGGTGTGTCTAGGTATAACAGTGAAAAAATACAGTCACTCAACGGTGAAAATAAGGTCAAGGTCAGATGTCATATAGCAGACTGGCAAGTCACTATGATACAACTACAGACCAAATATGGTGGACCTAGCTACTACAATTGTTGAAAAATAGACTTGAATGTGAAAACTTGTCGCAAAATTGACAAAGTCACTCATCCATAAAATGAGGTCAAGGTCAAATGGCAAATAAAAGACTGAAAAGTACCCACCGAGATCCAACTACAGACTAAATATAATGAGTCTAGGTATGACAGTTGTTGCGAAATGGACTTAGGTGTAATAAAAATTGCGAAGTCACACAGCCATGAAAATGAGGTCAAACTCGGAAATCATATAGCAGTCTGGCACGTACTCACCGAGATACCAAGATCTACATTCAGACCAAATATAGTGAACCTAGCTACAACAGTTGTTGAGAAATAGGCTGGAATGTGAAAACTTGTCGCAAAATTGACAAAGTCACTCATCCATGAAAATGAGGACAAGGGTAAAGGGCATATTAAAGACTGACAAGTAGGCACCAAGATCTAACTACAGATTAAATATAATGAGTCTAGGTATGACAGTTGTTGAGAAATGGACTTAAGTGTAAAAAATGCACAGCCATTCAACCATGAAAATGATGTAAAGGTCAGATGACATATAGCAGACTGGGAAGTACTCACTAAGATCTAACTACAGAAAAAATGTCTAGGTATAACAGTTGTTGAGAAATAACTTGTCACAGATTTTCATTTTTTAAAGTTATTGAACCATAAAAATGAGGTCAAGGTCAAATGACGTATGACTGGTCGGCAAGTTCATATCACGAACTACCCAGGCATACCAAATTTGCTTTTAACCTGGGTCAAACAGTTTCAGAGATATAAAGCTAAAAACAAAGTTTACACAGACGCCGCCGTCGCAGGCGAGACAAAAAAAATACTGCAAGTTTCTATTAAACATTATTATAGTATGACATGTGAAGTGGTAAATACTCTCGGGGTCCTCTGGTCTACTAGCAGAGTTATTGACCCATTGGTGTAAAAATACAAGTTTGCCAAGCTGCATACGTTTTGGTGAATATTGATATGCAATTTTCGGATTTAAAGGAGTAACATCTCATAAGTATCGTTAAAATCAAACATATGAATTTCGAGATCTAAATAAAGTAAGAGAAGAACTCACACTCAAACAAATCAAAATTCGAAACCAAATACAGCGGTCGTTACAACTATTCAGTGCAATACGTTACGAAGCCCCTTCGCATTTTCAGTGCTTAATGATCAAAACAAATACAGAAAATTTCTGTTCAACATTATTTGATACATGTCATGCCAGACAAGTCTGCCAACTTGGGTGTTGAATACCCTCAGGAACATCGTCCACCAGCAGAGGCATTGTTCCAGGGGTGAAGGTTGCCAATGTTGCATAAGTTACGTCACTTTTGATATGCTATTTGCGTATTTCATTAAGTAACCACTCATTAGTAACATAAGAATCAAAACATATGAAGTCCGGGGGCACTGGAAACAACTGTTTTTTTAATTGTTGACGATGACCACCAATATAGCTAGTGTCACAATATAATGCCTATCCTAATAGTTGTTATGTTAACTTCAAGGCGCTTTAATACATGTATGACTTGTTTTATGAATAGAAAAATTGTGTATTTTGGGAACCTTTTACAGCTTCCGTTATGATATTGACACCGATTCATTACTGAAGGCCGTAATGGTTCCTGTCAAAGTTAATTTCGACAGCCATTGGTAGGATGGCTGTCTCATGGACAATCATGCTACAATTCCTATTTTTATACTGGATATCCAATGCACTGGGGGACGATCGAACTCATAAACTTCAGAGAAAAGTCAACTTGTTTTTGTTTATGCACGATTTCTTCGTATGCTCTGTCAGTTATCTACGTTGGAAGCCATGAGCATTGAAATTGTACCACTTTGAAGCATTTATGTACAGCCTGAGACGCTGAAGTGTGGTACAATCTTTAAAAAATAATGACAGCTTGAATGTCTGTTTGTGTTATTGCAATAGATCTTCAATACCTCCATTGAAAAATTAGCATAAAAGAAAATCCAAGATTTCACTTGAATTGGTAAACTTTACAAATGTAGCATTAGGACCGACTTAATATGTATACCAGTGAGTATCCGTTGTTCTGACATTCTATTGTTTCACGTTTTATACTCTTGTTACTATTTGAAATAGTTTCACATCGGGCCTTTTACAACTTGTTTGCAGTACGGATAAAGTTCAATCTCCTACACAGAGGTTGTTCATACCACATTTACAGATGCGCAGGTGACTAAAGTTCGTTTCAATTTGTTTCCTGTGGAAAAATGTTTTCTTAGGAAACAATCATTTACCTGTTTCCTCCGGAAACATCCTAAGGAAACATTTATATTACACCGGAAGCGAGAGGACTTTGCTACGGAGATTGGATAAGGCTGAAATTGAACCTCTAGCTGAATGACTTTCACTATACCATATCCGAATGAATAACTTAACCTTGCGACAACTGTAAGCACGTGAGAAATCTTGAATTATCTCTCTTTTGACAAAGGATTCAATTCTTCCAATGAGACTTATGGTAACATCAAGAGAATTCAATCAGGAAGCACGTATATTTGTTTGTGTGCCCAAGATTGTGGAACGGGGTAAACTGAATGGAACAATGATGCATTATGGGATAGAAATGGATAAGCTTTTATTTACCCAAGTTTACAAGACATTGGAGTGTGACAATAGAACGACTTGTCTAGATATGCTATACAGAATTTTGAGAAATTTTTTGAACAAGTGCAACAATTTCCGATACATGTAAACTTTTGTCAACAGAAGAAAAGGAGCCGGTCACCAGTATGTTAACTGTTTATATTTTTTAAATTATGAACGAAAGTTCTCGAGCAGGGCAGGTATTTCCAGCTCTGGCTAAATTTAGAAAACAATGCGGAAACTGTCCAAAATGTAAGTATTGTCTGCCAGGGCCAACGAATTCCGATCATTTGTCCTTATGACATCGTATGCAATAGTAATCAACAACATTGGTAGATAACGTCCTTTTATTGACAAAAAGGATTAATAAAGATTCACATTGCGCTTGAGGGTATAAATCTTTACCTCCTTTCTATTTTTATTTTTATTTAGCATATAATAAACTGGAAATATTGACATGAATTCCGTGAGTATATATAGCATGTGCATTGTGTAGCTAATTAATATTTCCTGACCTAAGTCGAAACAGCAAAACATTGTTTTTATTTCTTTTGCGCGCATTAACATTTTATCAGAGCTATCCGTTTTCACTAAAATTCGGATTACGTATGTCATCGTTACAATAACTTCTATCTTCTGAACATTTATCATATACGTCGAATCATCATAGTCGCTGACTTCATGGAGTAATAAACGCCTTTCCAGTGCTTCCAGGTTACACCAGAGAGGTCAACCTGTCCTCCTAATAGATAAAGACCATTTAGGTTAGAATTTAAACAGTTGTTGAACCACCATCCTCCCTTCCACCTCTCGGCACAGTTACAAACATTGCACATGTCATTATCTGCATCCCAGGTACTAAATCTTTGACCATTATGAACGTCAAAACCACACCCTGTAAAATATTCTGTAGTTGTTTTAATAATTTAACATGATTTTAAGCGAATTCATGATTTTGTAGACTGTTTAGTTTTTGTTTGACTTTTTGGGTCAAATATTGTGGTAATTGGCTTAAACCATTGATATATAGGTGGGGAATGTACATATTTGTGCCCACGTGATTAACTAAAGGAAAAATAATGCTTAATATTTCGTTTGGATAATAGTTACCAACGAACTTTCATAAGAAAGAGTGCTGTTCATGCTAACTTTTCTACAAAATATTATATGAAAAATGAAAATATATTGGTAAATTGTCAGAGAGACTGCAATTAAACTACGAGAAAAACAGAGAGATTATACCAATCTAGCTTGTTGGAATACCACCCCTTTTTAAAAAGCTCTAATCGCCCCAAACAAATAAAACGAATGTAGGGAAAACTAGTTTCACATTTGTTCTGTGAACAACTGCGGGCTTTCCTTTTAAATATGTAATAGATTAGGATATGTCAGTTATATTGTGAACGTGTAAATGTTAACTATTTGTATTTGGTTGTGTTGAAAACAGACAAACGGGCGTATAAAGCTGCAACTATAGGAACCTAAACAATATTAAGCATTTCCCGATTAATACGTTAGTAAAAATCTAA
>JARWCS010331475.1:0-12123 GCA_034783895.1 Geukensia demissa | reverse complement strand
AAGAATTGTTAACGACGGACGACGACGGACGCCAAGTGATGGTAATAGCTCACATGGCCTTTGGCCAGGTGAGCTAATAAGGAACATTTGATTTGGCTAGGTAAAATTCTAATATCAAATTCCCCCTGAAAGCTCTTGCATGCTTTTAAAAGGAATTCTAAGAAAACTCAACACTACACTGAAAACTAAAGCTGGAGTAATACAAACCCTACAAAAACCAGGGTGAGTTCACGTGCTCCCTAAGGATCAGCAACTCCTGTTCCACTAAAGGCACCCGTTGCATTACTCAGAAGACAAAGCCAGTGTATTTAACACAGGGATGATGTTACTAACCATGAAAAAGAGTGGACTAACCAGAAACTAAATACCAGAATATAAAATATGATACAGGTTACCGGAACTTTTTCTCTGTTGCGTTTTATAAGAGTAATGAAAATTACTCCAAGGGATTTTTCTAAATTTAAACGAAAGTAAGAGACTCAGATCAGTGAAAGATACTTTACTTAACAATGAATAATTAACAGCTGCACAAGTAATTATAACTAAGTGTTGACTGACTTGGTCCTACAAAGGTTAATTTTTTCATTATTATAATAGGATTGAACTCATCTGTGAAAAAAACACATGTTTTTCATTCTATTTTCTTTCTTCCACCTGAATCAGAGCACAGAAAGCCAATCACTAATCATTTCTAAAGAATTCTCAAAACAGTCATGTCTGGTAAAGAAGTTATAACACAAAATAATAAAAATACACACCATGAAAAAACAAGGGATGAGGTCATCAGTTTTTTTCTCTAATGAATCCAATAACCATACAATTTTAAAATACCTACAATCTTTTGAACAATACCTCAGACAAGCTGGAGAAAGATAATGTGTGGTCACAGTTTTACAGCCATGGTTTCAGTTTCTCGAAACTTTTGATATGATGGTTCTCTCAATTGTTTCAGACTTATATTATGAATTTTTATTGTGCGTACTTTGGGGGAGGAGGAGTCCACAGCAAATTAATGTTATCAGGCAGACGGGGGTGGGGGGGTGGGGGGTGGAAGTTATTAACGACCCATACAGCAAATTAATGTTATCAGTCGGACTGTTCCATAAGAATATCAAGATGCCCATTAATGAGCTGCATAATTAAATTGAATTTCAGTAGACAAATGTGTGTTCTTTACATTGTGTAATTTGTACATTATCTTTTAAAATTGGTACACTTTGTACATGTTGATTAAGATTGGTTACACTGTACACTAAGTATTATTTTTCACTTTTACTCTCTTAAAGCAACATCAATTGGAGTCACTCCTTAAATAAATATTTTAAACCATACCAATAAATACTGACAAATGTAATTGTCACATCAAGTGGAGACAACTCTGTAAAAATAATATTCAACACAGAAATTTTACTGGCAACCATTTAAATTTACAAAATAATATAACTATAATGAAGCTAATCAAAACAGTATTTATTTTCATTTTTTAAAGATATAAACTCTTAATAAAGGTATTTAACCTGTTTCTTTTTATAAACAAATCATTCATCAGACATGTCAGAAATCAGCTAAATCAGAAATCGTGGTGAAAGTGACAGGTTCAGAATAAAATAAATCAAAGGCACATTGAAATGCAAACTCACATTAAGTCCAAAATTCATCATAATAGGTGCACCAATTATTTTTGGAACTTACATTAACTAACCCCCCCCCCCCCCGCCAACTCCCCACCCAACCATCGCCTCCTGAAAAACTCACAATAACACACTACATAAAAGCAATTCATTTTCCTATACCACAGACAGGTAATTCTTTTTATTTCCTTCGACAATTTATCTATGCTTTTATAACCTATTGTGTCCACATCCAAATTCAATTGACATGTTTACACTACAAACACCCCAAAAAAAATCAAAATGTCCAACCTTAAGCACATTACATATCATAACATTATTTTTTAATTTACCCCATTAAATCTCTACTTAAGGCATAATTTACATGATAAGTTTATAAAAACTCAAATATTTTCTTTTCTTTATCAAAACCTCTCCACTTATTGAAAACATATTTGTTTAGTAAACAAGAGAGAATAAAACTGGCCCAAGATTGTTTACCTGGGCCATTGTAAACCAATGAAAAGTCTGTTTACATTTGTAACATATAGTCCATGTGAAAAGCAAATGAAGCACCCTTAGCTATTTGTTCAGACTGTTTAATGTGTCCACGCTGTACTTTTAATGCATTGTCTCAAACATTAAAGCATTTGTAACATTTGAATTCTGTTACATTTTCACAGGTAAACAAGATTCTGAATACATGTATTACTTCTCTGTGACACAGATAAATAAACATAGCACTAGAAAAGCCAGCAAAACTGACAACCAAAAAGGGAAAGACAAGTCAACTCACATAAAAAAGAACTAAAAAAACAATAAAATAAATGATCGGACATCAAAACATAAGTATATATTAAGTGCCGGTCCCAACGCCCAAGCCAGGAAACCGTTTTCTGGTAAATGTCAATTGTCTGGTACTTTGTAAACTGGATTGGCTGATTACTGTTACATTTGAATGTCACCACATTAAATAAGTGACCGAGCTTGTCCCAAACCAGGGGCCGGTAGTCCAGTGAATGTCCATTGTCTGGTTTACTTTTATTTGTTTTACATTGTAAACTGAATTGGCCGATTACATTTGAATGTCATCACATTTGGGCCTGTCCCAAGTCAGGAACCAGTAGTCCAGTGAATGTTGTTTGTCTGGTTTACTTTTACGTAACTGAATTGGCCGATTACATTTGAATGTCATCACATTTAATTCTACTTGTGTTATGGTGTTCGTGTATGTTGTTGAAAACTTTAACGTAAAATTGAGATGTTTGTATAATTTTTGGATGGCTGTCTCATAGACAATCACACCACATCTCCTATTCCTATGTTATTTGAAACTTGAAAGAGGGTGAAATCTTAGGCTCTCAGAATTTCTCAAAGTCCCAGACTAGCTTACAACTATTAATACAATTTAAAAATCCAACTTACAACTGCATACAATCAACATACACAAAATAGAATAGGGCATAATCAGATCTTGGTTTGAGAGATGAAAAAGTATACCAAACATTTTTTTAACAGATTGTACTAGACCAAGTGAACAAAAGCGAAAAACTTATCAATCAAGCCGGGTTCAGTCTTCTAAATAAAAGTTTACCCATGGTGAAAAATTATGGGACATTACTAGCAGTGACGGGAAGTTTTGTTTGATCCAATAACAAACAGCCTGTTTGTTGTACACAATGTCTGGTCAAAGCCATCAGACATCTTGATGAAGTCTGACAGATCCTGCTGTGTAGATCAAAATTCTATATAAAATGAAAAATATCCAACATGCTTTCCTAATATGTAAAACTGACAACCTACATGACCATGTGACACTGAAATTGACATAGTCACACCTGTAACGACTTTGTAACTGACATGTAAATAATGAACTGACATACTGGGTAATATAGTAATTATCACCTGTCAAATACACAGGTATAAATCCTGTCAATATTGTAGTGCAAGGTGTAAAACTATACATTGGAACCTTTGGTCATCATTAATTATTGTCTTAATACACAATTATAATGAATGACCTTTGGGTAAGGTTGTGAAGACTTAAGATTGGTGAATATTTGAAAACGCTTGTTGAACTGAATCTTTCCAACAGCTGAAAAATATGAACATTTGTTTCAATTTTTAAACCATATGAAAAGAAAATAGTAAAACAAATGGGGACAGGTATGCCGAACATAATATTGATACAGAGCCAACTACGTTCCCACCAATTTGATATCTTTATAGTAAATTCCACTGGAATTTTTTATTTACTTCCATCAACAGGAGTCTTTACAAGCCAATATGAATATATCAACTAGGACTACAAATTCTGGGACAACTCTGTATCACTCCATATTGATCACCAATCCATATTGACCATGAGACCAAGGAAACAACTGACCACATTATTATCAACCCATTCTTTTAATTGAGGGCAATGACTGACCAGCCAACTGACCGCAAAAACTCAAAATGAGTCACCTGACCACAATAAACCACCATGAGAGCTATAATGAACTAAAAGACAATTTGTAATCGTAGCTTGACCATATAAATCACCACAACATATTTTAACCAGGATAAAAACTCAAATGAGTTGTCTGACCACAGTAAACCATTATATGAACTATAACGGACAAAATGTCCATAACATATCGGTAGCTTGACCATATAAATCATTACAAGGTATTTTTAACGAGGCTAAGACTGAAATGAGTCGTCTGACCACAGTAAACCATTATATGACCTATAACGGACAAAATGTCCATAACAAATCGTAGCTTGACCATATAAATCACTACAAGGTATTTTTAACGAGGATAAAAACTCAAATGAGTTGTCTGACCACAATAAACCCTCATTAGACCTTTAATGGACAAAATGAACATTTACCCCACCGCATGTCTCATGTGCCTGTCCCAAGTCAGGAACTGTGGTCATAGGTTTGTCTTTGTGTTTATTGTTTTGTTTTTAATGTACATTTTTGATAATATTCAGGAAAGAGCAGTGTTATTTTACGCATACACAATTTTTTATTTGGGGCGATTCAGAGCTTTTCACAAGAAGTGATATTCCACCCTTGTCGAAGGCCTTGCGGAGACCTCTAGATTTGTAAATTACTCTGTTTCTCGTGCTTGGAGTGCAGGCTCTCTGACATTTATCCCATAACTTTTCATTTTCATATCACAAATTGTCACTTGACACCCCAACATATTTTTAATTAATAACTTATTAAAAGTGACCATAAAAAAGCACCATCAGACATTTAACTGTCAGAATAATCATTACAAATCCTCGCTTGACCATATAAACTGACCACAATACCTGTAATTGAAAAAATGACCGTTACAAATCATAACCATCGCTGGACCATATAAACAACCTCAAGTCCTTTAATGGACAAAATGACCCTTACAAATCTACAAACATTTAAAGGACAATAATAGTTACAGCTATAATTATATAGATCAAACAGTTTATGATGTGATCAATCACAGATCCACATAAATAAGTAATAATTTGTATACATAACAATTTACTTATTTACATATCACAGCCAAGGAAAGGTAAATAATCGTCCATATAGTGACTGGGCGCTGTGTTTATATAATGATTCAGTTATTATTAAAGGAATAAAATCACTTAACCAGAGAAAATCTTCTTAATAAGTTGGTCTCAAAATTTGTTGTAAGACTCAAACCATTTTACTTTCCAGGGGGACAGGGCCATGGATTTTTAATTTAATTTTAAGCCATGTAAAAATAATCTGGCAAAATTGGACCATGAAAAAAAGATCTTTCCAATATTTAACTCTGTGAAGAAAAGTTTATCTGGCTTAAAAAACTTATTTTGTATAAAATTTAAAGGAAAGAATATTGGAATATAAGACACAATCCAAATCTTACTTAAGTTTCTAACAATTTACAAAATTTAACCACGAGTAAATATGAAAATGAAAAGATATGGGGTAAATGAAAGTCTTCACTCCAACCACAAGAAAACAGAGGAATCTACAAATCTAGATGTCTCCACAACGCCTTCAACAAGGGTGGAATACAACTCCTTGTGAAAAGCTCTAAATCACCTCAAAAAAAATTTGTGTATGCATAAAATAATACTAAAATAATACTGCTCTTACCTGAAAATTTTCAAAAATAAAAGGCACTTTTCTGGATTTACCACTGTTTTAAGAAAAGTTTGTCGGACAATAACCTGACCAACACACACATATCCCCCTACCCCCTTTTCCAGTAAATTTAAGATTCTGTCATATCAATAATATTAAGTATACCAGAGATACCAAAAAACTAAACGCAGAAACATGAAAAACCCCAGATTTTAGACATTCTAATTATACAGAGTGTCACACAGGCATTTGCGGCAAAGACAAACTTGTGCATTGTAATTACTATTTCAACCAGGCAGTGTATTGTTTCTGACATCATCAAGGTGATTTCAAGGTCACTGTACGGAACTCTGTCTCCCTTGTCATCTTTCAGAAACAAGACCATCTACATATATACTAAAGGTCTATAAAAACACAACACTCATTTGTTTTCCATAAGTATTAAATTTTAGTTTTTGAAAATCATCAAACCGCACTAAATTCAAGAATACGAAATGAAACTTGCTGCAAATTTTAAGCCAGTTCTTATATTCTTTAAAAATGAATCCTGAGCACTGCAAATTTTCAGTGAAAACATGTTCTCCAAATATCAATTTTGCCTCAAATTTTCAGTGATGAATGATGTTCTCCAAATATCAATCTTGCTGTAAAATTTTCAGTAATTTCTGATGCTCTTATGTTTTCAAACTCTGCTTTTGGGCAACTAAAAAATGTGAAATATTTTCTTGATTTTTAAACAGAATTTGAAATTATTTTTAAGTTTTTGATTTGACATTCTGTAGAATTTATTTACATTAGGTTTATAAGGTTTTCTTTTTAATCTTTTTGTTGGCCTTTGATATATATACTTATATAATGTATCAATACATAAAATTATTTTTGGTTTAAACTGAAAAAAAATAAAACAATTATGCCCCTCTATAGAGGGCCATAATACACCCCTTGGGAAAACAACCCTGAGGGTTGACAAATCTGGATGTCTCCCTCAATAACAGGGCCATAATTGTATATTGTTTGTAAAGACAGAATATACAAGATAAATATCAGTTTCTATTGGACTTTAATATATAATGTATCAATGCATTTTTTAAATATTTAAATCAGAACCTTGAAAAAAAAATAATTTGAGTTGTCAGTGGAGAAAAAATAATATTTTGCACTGACATTTTTAATCGATAAAACAAGAAATTTCTGAAAAAATTCTGGTTTACCATGTAAAAACAATACAACATTGTTCTTCCGTTGAGGTTTTATTGTAATGTTTATTTCTGAAAATCTTGTGTGGTCTACCAACAAAGTTTGATTTTTCTGTCCTTTGTAGATAGGTGAACCACTTAAAAGACAGACTTGCAGTGAAAGCTTTGTTTAGAGAGGAAGTGCTACAAAACCGATGGGGTCAGTCAAAAGTCAACAAGACCTAGCCTGTCAGGTCCTTGATATTAGCTTTCAGAAGTGCTAATTAGTCCCAAAAAATGCTTATTAAAAATACTTTGTAGAAATATTTGCAGAAAATTTCACTGACCATTTGATACAAAAGTTGATAACAATTGAACAAGATTACTCGGTGAAATTCGCCAAAAGAATCCCCCAGAGATCGTTCAAAATTTTTGTGAAAATCACCAATTAGCATGGGCCACAAATCCTTCCAAATGTCAAACAGGTTCTTAAATAAAAGAATTGACCTTCATAAACTTCATATATAAAAGAAATAACCTCATTAAATGAACTATCCTTTTTTTACAAATCAAACACACCCTTATGGCAGTAAAAGACGAGAGTTTCTACTTAATAAAGCACCCCTGCAGCTGTAGAGACAAACTGTAAATCTCAACAATTACGTGTCGTGGAATCAATAATAACGGTAATGACGAGGAATTATTTCTCCTGTTACCAGGTAATTGAAAGATTGAGGGTTGTCCCAGACTTTTTACAGAAAAATCTATTTTCTTGGCTTAAGTTATGGCTTTTTTCCCCATGCATATCAAAGTCGCCTGATAAACTATTGATTGCTAAATAATCGGCAAGCTTCGTTTGTTGAATCTTCAATGAGAATCGTGTGATTACAGCGCTATAAAAGTTCATTACTTTACACTTAAGATCCTACAATATGTCTTTCTACCAGATTAGCCATGCAAGCAAAATGCCATAAATTCACCCTGGTTTTTGCAGACAAAATATTAGAATTTTTTGCTACCACTGCAAATCTGACTAAAAGATTCCACTTGAAGAAAGAGAGTCGCATCTTAAAGTACTAAGGAACCAATATTTCATTGGAATCAACGCACCTCTCAATTCTAAACTAAACATATTATCCAGTAGTTATATGAACAGCACATGGGGTAAATGTCAGAGAGAACTCTCTATGAACAGAGTAAGGGAAAATAATTTAGGTCACGGTGACCTGTATCAGGTATTATAAATCAACTACCTGTATTATTTTGTCACCTAGCCTCCCCCGTTGGAATGAAATCTTCTGGCCCTTTTATGTATGGTTACTAGAATTGCAAAAATAGGGTTCACGTCAGTCATACGTTCTCAGAAACCTTTTTTGTGTGTGTGTTTTATTCTTGGTATTTTGTATATATTTGATACTGTTGTTTAATGTGTTGTAATGTAGCTTGACCCATATGGTTGTAATTTGCTATAAATAAAGTTATCTATTTGTTATGGGTGTTTCTTGTACATGTCCTATGTTTGGATCTCGGACTTCCTATACTTTGGTTCCAATGCTACTGATGTACCCCTTGAAATGTACATACAGCTTAAAAAATTAAAAAATCTATTGAACATTAGTAAATTTATATTTTGCGTTAAAACATGCGAAATGCTAGAAAATAAAAATAACAACATGTGTTTCAGATGTTACTTTTTTCTACAGAATATGTATTTAATTTATATATATAAAATCAAGTTCATTTGCACTTGCATAAAAATTATAAGTAGTTAGTTAAAAAGTGTATATTAAAACAATTTATGAAAACGTAATTTGATGTTTAATTGATTTTAAAATGTAATTTGCACAGACGACAATGGAAATTATATTTATTATTAGGTCAATTGGTGTATTTGAGTCAATAATATTCAATAAATTTTTGCCAAAAATATTTTTCCTACTTTGAACTGATAAAACGAGCATTTTTGTTAATTATCAATTTTAATGACAATTAATCAATAAAAATCAGTTTTTAACAATTGGTCAAAATTTGACACGTGTCAGAAAAGAAAAAATAATTAAAAAAAATGACAGTGAACAATTTTTAATCCAGATATTTGAAAATTTCATGTAGAGAATTAATTTTTGAATTAATGAAAATTGAGTGTATATCTGATCTGATTAAAATTTTAATCCTGATTAATGATATATTGTCATTTTCCCGTAAAATCACGTTTTAGCACTTTTCAGAACTTTCCTAAGAAAAAAATGCACTTGATAACGAGTACAAATGGCAGTATTTGTAAACTATATTTGGCAAAAATTAATTTATTGTCATAAAGAATCTTTTTGTTATTCTAAAAAATGTAAAATTAAACAGGAATATAAAATTGATACAATTCGTATTAAACGAATAAGGAAAGACAGGGATGTATATTCTGTTATATACATCCCTGGGAAAGATATGGTGTAAATGTCATGGACATTACGACACCTAAAACAAGAAGCTGCTACAAAAGGTCTCAACCAATCGGAGTCTTACTTCATAGGATGAACAATTATAGTTAATAGATAAAAAATTCCATTAATTCCTAAGGCTCTTTATTCTGTTGCAGAGATAACCCTTAGCTTTGTTTGGACTCTTGTTAATTTAGATTTTTTTTTTGGTTCTGATGTTTGTGCTTATTAAATGTCATTGTATTGTAACCGGATTTCCAACATTTTGAATTCGAGCACTGCTGCCGAGTTGTAAATCAACGAAATGGTCATACAGTGCATCAAATTGATATTGGTATTTTGTGATACATTTATTATTACCTGTAATTCCCGTCAAATGGGCTTATTACATATGCAGTCTTTTATTTTTGGTAGGTCTACTTTCTGTGATTTATTCTAATGTTATTGAAGTATAACACTAGTTTTTATGTAATTTAACACTCCCGTGATTATAAGATCACTTTGTGTTCCTTTTTTGGGGAAAATAAATCGAAGAAAAACAGTTGAAAAGATACTTATTACGTAACCCGATACACGGAATTGTTAATCTTTTAATGTTTGAAAAGTTGAATAATCAACTCCGATTTCTTCAGATAACAAATTCTATGCATATTAGTATATGATAAATTAAAGATGGCGGCATTGTGATATAACAAAAGTATGGGAGAAATCCTCGAGTAATACTTCATGACAGAAAATTACAAAAGGACCAATTTACTCATTTAAGAGGGCCATTTTCCACAAGCACTTGTTTATCTTTGTTATATTTTTTTTATTATTATCAAAGAACCCGCAACCAGTTGGTGATAGAAATGAAACAAGTTCCTGTGTTATTTTTTATCAATTTCAACACATTTACACTGAAAAATATTTTATTGTTATTTGTAAAAAATCATTAACATATGTTTCCATTGTCAGAGAAACGCAAATTGAAGACAAAATGTCACGTGATTGACACTTCACGGACAACACAAGAGAAATTGATTCATTTTTCTAAATTATCCACCAATAAAACAATTTTGACCATTTAACGAAACACCTTTCTGTCTATTTTTTAAAGCACTAACAAAATTATAAAAACTGATAAAAATCTTTGGTATTTAAATAAACTCTCTCTTCTTTTATGGAAGAAACCCGACTGACACCTTCTTGACAAGCTTTTCTATTCAAGCTATTTACCGGTTCATTTAAAAGTAAAAACCAAACTCTTCGCTCTATAAGATATCACTTGAGCAATCTTCCAAAACGTGTTTAATAACCCTTAATTGATTTCAAAATATTTAATGTGTTCACGGATTCTTAGTTTGAGCAGTTTTATTTTAATTATACAATATATTTGAGTTTTAAACATGAATTTAAACAAATTTATTATTTTATTTTTCAGTTAGATTTTTATTAAAGTTGTACAAATTTATTTGATCCCGGTTGTACTTGCAATGAAATACCATAGAATAAAAATTGATAATACCACGGGATTGAGTGGCATGTAAAATAAGTATTTTGCCATCCACAAAAGTCCAAATAACAAATCATTTATGTCCTGCTCCTATAATGACCTAAGACTCGCAGTAAAACAAGATGCAAAAGCCTCCACTAAAAGAGAATGGGAAAGTGAAAACAATCGATTCGTATAATTCTGTAAACCTCCGTTCTTTCACTGCATCACTCATTGCCAACCCCACGGCACTGTTTAATGTATCGTTTGATTTGAAATATTGCACCATCAATAAGCCCAAAAATAATACCTGAGCAAGATTCAAAATTCATATTTAGAAGACAATAGAAGCTCAGACTTAACGAAATATTTTACAAAACAGTCGTAGGGTCAGGTGCTCCGGGGAGTAGGCACGATAAACTTCCTTTTATTGAGGTTATTTCTCCTGTCTGAAATTATATCTAAACGAGAGAAAACACAACTGTGTCATGTTTGAGGGAGTAATTTTTCCGCTCTAACAAAGGAAAAATCCCAAGTTCAATGTCAAACTGGCATGTTTATGTTAAACTACTCCTGTTATTAGAATATAGCTATAGCCCCTTTTCCTTTAAGTTAATCAATGCACCGTCCATTTGATTTTGTGAGAGGCTTGGGATTTGTGTCTTTTTTCCTCTTTTTTAGACATTATTGTTGGCTAGAATATTTTATCGTAAATACTCTATACACGAAAACTTTGTCAACAGATATTTTTGAAGAATGGACAAAATGTTTTTCCTGATAAATTGTTTCCAATAAAATAAAGACAATAAAATAAAAAGAACCCCCGTCCCGAAATTCCAATGGTCAGCGCGTAAGCGATAGAAGAGGACAATGTTTTCGGAGGATAAAAAGTAGATAAATTTCTGTTCGTCGTACATGTCGTACAACCTTTGACTTTACTGAAATGTATAGCAGGCGGAATTGCATCTATTGCACATTAAATGCTTCCTTGCCCTAAGAGTTCATGTAACATGGAGGTGAAACTGGCGAAATAAGTTGGAGGAACAGTATTGGTTATATAGAATGCAAAAACATCTACAAGTGTACCAGATGACTTAATTGAGAATAACTCAAGTTTGGTTTAACCAATTATCGTTTAAGAGTATTTGAAATCATTTAGGGAAACCGAGAAGCAAAATTGTGTTCGACTTTAACCCCGCCATATACTAATGTGCCTGTTCCAAGCCAGGAACCTGTAATCCAGCGGTTGCCGTTGTTTAATTAGTCATTTATTGTTATATGTTCACCATTTTTGCATTAGATTAGGTCGATTGTCGTG
>JARWCS010331464.1:0-12124 GCA_034783895.1 Geukensia demissa | reverse complement strand
TGGATTTCGACACGTGTTTAACGATGTAGCTGACGCTAACGCTTGGTTGGAATGCTTATTTCGATTTTGTTAAATTGAGCACTTCTTTTACCATGTTTGGATCTAGAACTTCCTATGATTTGATTTTAATAAGACTGACGAGATGTTATTCCTCGAAATGCACAAAACGCATTATAAATTCACCGTACTTACACGTGTGCAACATTGGTTACCTTTTATTTTAAGATGACACAATAGTTAGGGGCGTTAAATACATAGTTCGAAATATTGTATATGGTATTCACTTCCTTAAAATTGTCAATGTACATATATATAAAATGCATTGTTGTAAGCATAAATTTACAGTAATCAAATTCGTTTTAAACACGTTTTAAAATATTTTACAACATACATGTACAGAAATATTGAATTCATTATCGAGGACAATGAAATAGTTTGTCATAGGCGGCACTCCTTTTAAAGCGTGTCGTTATGTTCTAGCTCTTCATATTGTTATACCAAGTGTTCAATCTACATAACTTCTTTCTACCACAAAATACACATTACAACGCAAACCTATGTTTGTCTACTTGGCTCACATTTCACATGGTTTACAGCGATTTATCGAATAATTTTCTAATTTTCAAATCGATTGATACATCTCATCCCATACCTGTTTTGTAAAGGAGATCGTGGATTCCAAGCCTTTGTTCCTTTTGTTTTCGTTTTATCTTTTAGTTTTTTTCAAATTTGTCTTGTGTCTTGTGACTATGCCCCTTTGAACTTTCACATTGGTGTTCTACACTGGACTACACTCCAATATTTCTAGATATTCGGACAATTTTTGTCACATGCTGTATTAGCTGATGTTTTACTGTATAATGAACCTTCCATGTCATATTTGAACATTTATTCTATTTAATCGTCATCTACAAAACACAAATAAAAAATGGACATATTTTTATTGCATTTATTAGATGAGATTCTAAAAATATTTTAGTATATATGTTTGTTGGCTTTCGAGATGATATCACTTGTTGTATGATGTTAAACCAAAAAAAAAAGACGGAAATCAAGGAATTGAATCAAAATCGTTCCAAGTTATGTCTTTTCCGGCTAACGCAATATAACTAAGAGTTATACAACATTATCGTACGTTTCATGAACTGAATCTTACAATTTTAACAAGTTTTGGAAAAATCTTTTGAAGGAATCTTCACAAGAAAGGTTCCGGAAAATTTTGTATTTTTCGAATTCCGTATACATGTTATTAGTGTTTCTCCACACATCTGGAAATTTGAAAAAAAATTTCGTTTTCCATTATAACTATTTTTGCTCATAGAATGTGTAAATTTTAGAAAATGATTGATTTTTGGTTGCTTTACGTCAATTGGCAAATATTTCATGCATTTTCAGGACGACAACAAGTTCAACAATTATCAATATCCAAAAAGGGTTGGGATTGGACACAACAGTGCAACAGTTTTTGACTGGCACTGGAGAAATAGAGTGATGAGTAGGGACGAAAAATTAAGCCTTTTGCAGCGGCATTGACCTTCTCTTTTTCGAAAACTACAAAAGGGGTCTTTTACGTGTATGGCGTGGCACTATTCAAAGACGTCACTCACTATGATCCACGGCTAACTTTAATTTTTCACAAAAATCAACAATTTTTACATGAGTACAGGACAAACAATGACATCTGGAATATTTTTAACGCTCTTTTCAGTTGCCAGTAAGATAGTTAAATTTCTTTCTAAATTCCCTTTTCAGATTATATGATTGCTTTAAGAGAGAATATTCAAACCATGAGAGACTCAGTTCGTGAAACATACATAAATAAAGTAATAAAAATGGGACTTTCAATCTGAAATTACTACAAATATAGTAAATGTTCTTAAATCAAACCGACTTTCAGCAAGATACACCAAATTCGATCCGAGGAAACCTACAGCATATCTATCAATGCCAGATAAACCATAAAAGCTTAAAATTTTGCCAAATTTGCGTAAAGAATACTAGTAACGTACTTGTTCAAGGAAGGCACTTCAATTACCATAACTATCTTTCTCAGAAACCCCGTTAGGTCACTTTAATACATGATGACTTGAGTTGGATCTGAGCAGATAGTCTGACACATGGTGGTTATGCAGTTTATGGGTTTCAAGCTTCTGGTCTTTTCGTTCCGTTCATTTTAGTTTCCGTACTTTGTTGTTATGTGACCTGTGTATTGCGAATTTCTAACATAAAATTCTACTCTAACTTTGCTCTTTTTGCTTGTTAACGTCTTAATTACCATGTTTAAACGGCTAGTAAGCTCAAGTGCTGCTGATGCTCAGAGGTTGATGGGTAACCATAATCATAACAAATCAGCTCTGCCACGTATAACGCGCCATTTGGTCCTTTTACTGACAAGGTTATTGACGTGAATCTGAGTTAACTGTTGAAAATTTGATATTATTGTTATACACCGGAAAAAATAACTTCATGACAAAAAAAATGAGACATAAAGATCAAAGTAAAAATAATCAAAATGTCATTAACCATGTTTAATTATGTCCATTAATCGTTCTTCTTTTCTTTAATTCAAATAAAAATACAAACATCACAATATATTGACTCCTTGTTGAGGTTTTTACATTATGCCTAGCACAACAATATTACTGACTAAAATGGTTTTATAACATTAGCCGAAAACAATTTGATGGGTTGTTGACCGACATATTAATTCGAAGAGTTTTCTTTACAAATATGGCTTATTCTAGAAATATTTGTAATAGTTTCCGTTATGTTGCATAATACCAATATGTATCATTTATTGGACAGAACTCGGTTTATTAATGTAATAAATTTTCTTAATAAAATATTAACTGACGTAATTAAATCTCTTATATGAATTTTCAAGCCAAATTAATTACTTGTCTTCGGATTTTTTGTGAAAAAAGAGCTGCGAGCGAGCGTATTTTTTTAATTTTATTTTTCCTGAAAAAGCGAAAGGATTTTGGTTTTTTATTTTTAAAATTTAAAAATTCAAGCAGACTGCATCAAGAGAGCGACCATTTTTGAACACTGAGACAATGAGTGGCAATTTTGTGGATTATTAGGATTTCCCTTTTGTTTGTCAAATAATAATCTGTTGCGTCCTTTACTAAATTAGTACTTTTGATATCCTTTATGTTTCCATTCTATCAATTCCAGCAATTCTTAGTCTGTACACATCCACAAAAAATGTACTGAATTAAATGATTCTTTGTGAAACAGTTTAATGATGCAAAATTGAAGATTTACAAGTGGTTTTTATTGCCTTGTTTTAAGTTATTTTCATTTGTATAATAGTGCTGGATTGTCATCAACAAAACTGGTTTTTTTCTGACAAAAGAGGTGACAAGCCTGGCAAAGTCTAAGACTTTTTACATAAGACAATTTAGAAATTAATCTCGTATTCAGTAAGTAACATATGTGTCTAGGAAAACATTGTTGTGTCACTAGTAAAAATATTGTTTCTGCAAAATGTGCAAATAGAGCCAATCGATAGGATAAATATAAAATTAAATATACAACATATTTAAATGTACACAGGACACCTATAAACTACGTTAATGTCTAGGAAGAGAAAAAAAAATGTTCTCCAGGAAAAACATCAATAGTTACCAATGCAGAGATATCAAAACTATTCAATGAAAATTAGATTTTATAAATTTTACAAGTAGTTATAGACATAATGATTTATAAAATCGCCATCTGCTAAACTATTTAAACTCTAATGCTTTGAATGTATTATGCCTTGATACAAGTATGACCATCTTGTGCCCACTCCATCAGAGTTAAGCAAGTATTCCAAAAAAAAAAACGAAAAAAAAAAAAACAATCAACTTTCCAAAGGCTCTTATCTTAGAATTAGTTCAGTTGTGGTTGCCACTTTCTTTGGCATGAAGAGCCATCTGATTAATATATATCCAGTGACAATTTCACCTGAGTTGGAGAAAGTAGATGCATGCTATAAGATATTTGAATACATTTTCTTTAAACTAGGATCATATGTCAAACAATGTTTTTCCCTGGCGGCCAACTTATAAATCACATTTGGGGTTCGATTGCGGTGAAATTGTTTGTTTGTGTCCTCTGAAGGAGTATTGCCTGTCATGGTTTTGTGGCGCGATCTTGTATCGGAAATTAACCAAGGAAGGATTAGGGGTCCACTTTGAAAATTTTCCGAATAGACTTAAACGGTGTTAATGTGCGATTCGGTGAAGGCACAAAGAGAAAATTTTACCGGAAACGAATCCCCTATGGTATTACAAAATTATGTGTATGTACAATGCAAGGTAATCAAACTCATTTAATATAAATATAGGAGATGTGGCATTATTGTCCATGAGACAGCCATACACCAAATGACAGTCAAATTTAAACTTCTACATTTAAGCCAAATGGGAAAAACAAATTATAAGTAAACGTGTGTATGTTGTTTGCAGGTAGCCTTTTTATAAGAAATTTGAATACAGTTGAGAGGTTCAACCAAATATGTTTACTGCAATAGGACAAACAGGCATTAGTTCTGACAAAGATGAATACCAAAAGCATATTTTAGGTATCAAACAACGACAGTAACAAGGATAGATAATTCTGACAACATTTCATCGGGGATTTCATCTCTGTTTTAATTAAGTCATTTTGTATCTCCAAATCACGAGTACAAACGGCTTCCTTATAATTCTTTAGTGATAAAGAATTTTTTGTTGCAAAATCTGGAAATGGAAGCGGGTCCCTTAAAAAAGTATTTTTTCCTTACCGACGAGTTCAGCAATGCGGGCGGTCCGACAAACAAGTAATTATTTTGGCATGGCCTAAGAACCTGTACCAAATCAGAATGTTAAAAAAATCATCAATAGCTTGTTTTATTTCCATTGTACATCCATTGCTACAACGATTGATTTATTCGCTTCATCCCTTTTTGTCTCGCCTGCGACGAAAGTCGCTGTAGGCGTGACATAGCAGACCAAATTACGTCGTCGTCGTCGTCGTCGGTAGCGTTCACTTTTTTCAAATTCGCATAGTTTTATGAAATCTGTATGGATATTATTGAAACTTGCTCAGCAGCTTTTTATTATATATTTCATCCATATTGAAATTTTGAAGAAATTAATTTTTATTTTTCAATATTTTGACGGATAATTGGACTTAGTCGGAATTTTGCTTGATTTTTGGTGAACCCTGAGGTTAAGTTTTTTTCAAAGTTTAATATCTTTGTCAAATCTTTATAGACAATAAGGAAACTTGTTGAAAAGCTTTTCTAGGGTTTATTGATATCATCCAGAGTTAAATTTTAAAAAGGTATTTCTTTTATTTTCCCCATTCTGGCAGATAATTGGACATAGTTTTTTTCATAGATTCAGGTAAAAGTTTTCAAAATTGGTACAGCTTTGTCAAATTTTATTAGATGTTGCCAAAAGAAGTTCAAATGCTTCTCTGTGTTGAAAACATATCCTGCAAGATAAAATTTTGAAATTTTTATTTCTCAGTTTTAAGTATTTTGAACGATAATTGGACTTCGTTTTATTTGGAGAGTTTTGGTTAACCCTGAGGTTAAGTTTTTTTCAAAGTTTAATTTTGCCAGATCTTCATAGATAATGATGAAACTTGCTTAGTATGTTCTTTATGCTTAATTTATATCATCCAGATTGAAAATTTAAAAAAAATATTTTTCCACATTTTGATGGATAATTGAACTTAGTTTTTTTTTCAATTGATTCAGGTTAAAGTTTTTTTCAAATTGGAAAAGCTTTGTCAAATCCTATTAGATATTCTTGAAAGTGGGTCAAGTGCTTCTCTACATTGAAAATGTATCCTTCAGAATAAAATTTAAAATTTGTCCTCCAATTTTTACATGTTCTGACAAAAAATTGGACTTCTGCTTTTTCAAAATTTTGATTAACCCTTAGGTTAAACATTTTTGAATTTCAATAGCATTCTCAAATCTTAAAGGATATTTATTAATCTTACCAGGGAGCTTCCCTTCAGCATATTTATATCATAGAGACTTAAATTTCGATTTTTTTATATTTTCAGAACCTTTTTCGTTATTGCAGATTTTCACTACTTTCAAACTTACCTATGATATTCAGTTCATTATGGTAAAACATTTACTTTTCAGCCTTCCTACAGTCTAATGCCACATCAATGACTGCAGCACTTAACATTAATAGTAATCAATAATTACATTCTTAAAAAACTCTAAAATAACACTTTTCAGAAAAAGTCTTAAACAAAATTTCAACATTTATATTTCAATATTTTTCTGTATTTAAACCTGATATTGTTATTATTAATTGAAATTTAATTGAAATAAACCCATTCATTTAGAATACTTCATATACTGGCAATACTTAGAGCAGACGAGACACCAGGTTCCGAGGAACCGTACAATTTTTTTTTAATTTTTTATTTGTTTTATTTATGCGGCACTAACGCATAACTTCATCTGCAACTGTCTTCGCAGTTAAATATAAATTACACATCATTGCATTATTGTATAGCAACATAATATTTCATATAAAACATTACCAAAACTGAGCGTGCAATATTCCCCGACATTAGCACACTTAGTCGCTTAAAAACGATAGGTCATCAATGACGAAATGCTTCATTATAGAAAAAGATGATGTGGTATGACTATTTACGAGATAGCCACCCAAACCTTTAAATTACAGACATCAACTTGCTATACAATAAAGGGTTATTGCATGAATATTGGTTAATATTGTCCCTCGCAGAATATTGCTTGCAATCGCAAGTTCGTGGAAAATAATATTCTTCTCGAGAAAATAATCACTAATTTCTATTCAGTACCCTTTACAGTATACATGCACATAAACCAGCAACAAATTGGTGACAATTATACAATTAATAATACAAAAGCCATGATATAATAAACAAAATATAAGCTGCACAATATTCATAACTGGATAAGCCACCTCTGATATGAATATGTCAAAAAATCATTTAAAAAAATTGATATTCTTATTGAAATCACATGTAAATAGACAAATTGTTGGCGAAGATTAAATGCACTTTTATCCTGATTATCATAATTCTTTTTACGATTTTCTTTTTAATCTCAAGAAATGCAAAATTTTCATTCAAGTCGTATTGTCTATATACTTTAAGTTTTTGGCTTAGTCTTTTAACCGGCATACTGGCTTTTCTTGTTGTTAACCTCCCAAAATACATAACCATAAGTTGTTATAGTTACAATGCTCTAATTATCACACTTAATAATTATCCCCTGTTTAAAAATGAAGCCATCTAAAAGGAAAAATATCCTTAACATGTTTTGCGAAATCCCTTTTCTACATTTGGATTAAATAACGTGATCACAATACTGAAAAGCAATTTACATTCTAACCTAACTAACCTAATCCAAAATGGGCAATACATTTTACATTTACTTATCATCCACTTCCAGGAAAAACATCTTATCCGTTTTAGAGTTTTTCTTATATATTTATTTGATGATTTTGTGTGTTTATTGCCGTTTTTAGACATATTCCGGCGTTTTAAAGTTTGTATTTACTATATTCAACGGGATCTTCTTGTTTATTCCACAAGGCGAGAATTAATTCATATATGTTGAAAAAAATCACAGCAATATATCCGTTATAGGAAGTAATAAAACTGTTGTTTGAAAATGTAGAAAGCAGATATCAATCATCAAGGTTATCTATGTGTCATATTCTGGTTATTAGGACAATCACCAAGGTAACACGTGTGTCTTAATCCATTTAACCGGCAATAATCATGGTTAAATGTATATATGGTCATTAGGACAATCACCAAGGTAACACGTGTGTCTTAATCCATTTAACCTACAATAAGCATGGGTAAACGTATATATATGGTTATTAGGACAATCACCAAGGTAGCACGTGTGTCTTAATTCATTTAACCTGCAATAAGCATGGTTAAATGTATATGTGTGCCATATCCCTTTCGTCATGACAATAACCAAGCTATTCCTGTAGAAAAATATTAGAGTACGCTAATCAAAAGAAATAATGTGATAGTTTAATTAATTGTTTGTCTGTTTCACAGACCTAAATGACAGATTGATTGAATGTTGCTTAATTTCAAGAGGCAAATAGTTCATGTAGATTTTGCATTTTCAGGGTAACAGCATATTAATGAATGATGATGAACGAATCCTCCTTTGAACTAGACCAACACGTTTAGCCGTATTTTTAACTTTGAGGAACCCAGTCGTTGCTCTTACTTCTAACCGCAGCGTTCTTAGTGGAGAAGCAGCAAAGACCAATTTTAGAGTTTTTGGTTTGACCCGGTCGGCGATCGAACCCAGGACCTTCCACAGTGCTCCGTTTGCGAAAGATAGAATTAAAGGATAAGGCTTGTTTTGACAGGTCTCATCATAAGAAAATGTCTTGAGTGATAATTAAAAAAATGTATTTATGGGAATCAATAATCTTTAAAACAGAATCTACTCTGCAATCACTGTCTGTATTTGTGTTACATACAGATGTACATGTACTTTTAGGTAACATACTTTATTTATTTCAAATATGGTTATTATTGTGGTTGCGGAGAGCAAATGTGCAAATGATTTGCCGACAATTACCACTATCTTTCTAAATGTAAATTGTTTTGAGAGTCTTATCTCTGCAATAAAATCCCCTGACATGCATTATCAAAGTGTTTCTATTACAAAATAAATGCAACAGTAACACGCAATTTAGTAATTAAACATTTCAGAATTGATATTTCATGTAAGATAATAGAATAAAAGGATTTAATGATCTGGAAAGTGATAAAAGGGGTTCTTTTCTCACAATACTTTAACCATAACCAAATCATGCAAATTTCGTCACCGTGTACAAGATAAATATTCAAATGAAATTAGACTGGTGAAACCTCTACTGTATGTTTTAATTTTTTTTTCAGATAAATGATAGGACTTACAATGTTGCCTGTTATGTACCATGACTATAGTGATTACTGACCTTTAAATATGTGTCATATTCAAGTAAAATGACTACCATCATAGTTCAGTGTAGAATACCCATACGAGGGATTAAGGGTGCATAGTCCAAAGAGACGTGACAGGTTTTGAAACTAACTAAAATATAAAACGTAAACAAAAGTAACAAAAGCTTGGAATCCACGAACTCCTTTACAAAACAGGAGTGGGATCAGGTGCTCATGAAGGGCATTTGTCATCTTTTAACAAATCTTACCAAATTTAGCTCAAATCATTCATATTAAAAGGCAAACATGTCCTATTATAAAGTAAAAGTAGATTTAGTATGATTTTTAATGCGCTAGCCATCCAAAACGTATAAAAATAGGAGATGTGGCATGATTGTCCAAGAGACAGCCACCCCCAAATGACAGTAAAATTCAACTTCTAAAGGCCCCATTAAAGGCCCCAACAATAATCAAGAGTCTATACCATAACAAAAGCTGTGTAAATCATAAACTTCTACAGGTTAATTGCCCCTCGATAATAGACATATGTCCACACCATGTCAAATGTAACAACAATCGGCCAAATAAGTAAACAATGCTAAACAATAAAAACAACTGAATTATAGGTTCCTGGCGTGGGATAGGCATATGAAATATGTGGCAGGGTTGAACATGTTTTTGATTACTCAAATCTACCCCTAACTTGGACAGTGGCAAAACGACACGAAAGAAACTTTAAAAACCAACTAAATAAAATTTAACTTTTTAAGTCAATACATAGTACGGAGACAATAACAAATAAATCAAAAGACAAGATTTACTGATATGCCTATCTTTTTAGGTCTTCCTTTTTATCAGAAACTACTCGGCATAGTAATTTAATAGTTATTATAAAATATAGATAATGTTCAGAACTGCCATAGTGCTTCTTAAATCCACTGGTGTTGATAACATTTACTACTACAATAATATATTAATCTGTTGATTAATGAATGCAAGATATAACCATTTTTTACTTTGCTGTGGATCTGAACACTACAACATATTGCATAGTAAACTCTTTAAAAATGGGTAACTTTTAGTAAAAATCAATCGTATATCTAATCCGTGTGTTGTCATTATCCGCTGTGTTAGATAAAATGTGCTTACATGTACCCAGCTTTACTCCTGTTTTGTAAACGAGGTCGTATTATGAAGGACACCTTCAGTTGGAAATCGTTTTAGTAAAAACAAATCTCTCTGACAAGCAGCGGAAGCATTGCTTTCACTTATTGGTTTTCTTTTGATACAGTACTTTAAATTTTCTGATTTGGTATTTCACCTAAACTTCTACATTTCTATATGTAAAATTTTAAATTCGAATGGTAGTATAGAAATAGGAGACTTGATATGTCTGTGTATGACAGTCATCTAAATAGTTTGAATCAAAAATACTTACAAAAGGGATTTTTCTAGTTGTGAGGGAAGTATAAATTCACAATCCGTACGTCAAAAAAAAACGCCCCGTGTGTCGAAAATGCCATGTTTTAAGGACGTTGAAGACCACTTTAAACAGCTGATTTTAAGTGGTAAGTAGTCGGCCAGTTACAAGGATTAATTTTTCGAATAAACCTTTTTTTCAACCTCGGGTCTGAGGAGGTAAATAAAATACCAAATTACCCATGTTGAATAAATATGGATAATTTTTGTATGTTATATTTGCATTTCAACGAGTAACCTCTCATCAGTAGCATTAGAAACATAACCTAGAAAGTCCAAGATCCACACATAGCAAAAAAGCAATCAAATCCAACCAAACCGAAATCGGAAGCCAAATCCGACGGAAGGAACAACTACTAAGTGCAATGTTTTTCGACGCCTTTCCGTATTTTCAACTTTGGAATTTTAACAAACATAGCAAATGTCTGTAAAACATTTGAAGTTTAACAAATGTAGCAAATGTCTGTAAAACATTGATACATTTCATGATAGACAAGTCTGACAGCTTGGCGTGAATACCCTGAGAAACATGTTCCACCAGCAAAGGCATCAACCCAGTGGTTTCAAAATACAAATTAACAATGTTGAATAAATATGGATAATTTTTGTATGCTATATGTATATTTTAAGGAGTAATAATAGAAAAAAGGAGCAAGTCCTGGATCCAAACGTAGCAAAAGAAGCAATCAAATTTAAACAAACCAAAATGGCAAGCAAAATCGAATGAAAGGTACAACTACATATTGCAATACTTTTCGGGGCCTTTGCGTTCAGTGCTTTAGAATTTTAACAAATGCAGCAAATTTCTGTAAAACATCATTCGATACATTTTCATGTCACAAATTTAATATCTAAAGCTGTTAAAATACTAAAGAACCAAAAAGCTTGTGGTATAGATGGTATTAAAAATGAGATTATGAAAATAACATATACATGTAACACTAACATTGATATTTTTGTGAAATTGTTGAAGTATACCCTCCCTGAATTATGGAGAGAAAATTATATGAAACCGGTCTTTAAGGGTTTTTTTCAATAACCCTTCTAATTATAGAGTCATAGCAATTTCTAACCGTTTTTGTAAGTTGTTTTTAAAATTTTACTCGACTCACTTAAGAATAATATAAGGGACATATTGGCTTTCGTAAGGGATGTAGGAATAGTGACAACATTTTAACGTTAATAACCTTAATTGATAAAGCTTTTAAGTCCATAAAACGATTCTATGCTTGCTTTGTGGACTTGAGGAAAGCTTTCGATACTGCAAATAGGAAAATCTTAATTAAAAAAATGCCATGTTTTAATTTGTCACTGCAAATTTCCTAAATATTCTAAAAACTATATGTATGGAGAAGTCAATTACTGTGTTAAACTTGAAGAAAGAATAAGAGACAAGTTTTCGTCAAAGGTCGGCTTAAAACAGGGCTTCATCATAAGCCGGACTTTATTTTATCTGTATCCGAATGACTCTTGATGTAATCATTAGATATTGAGGCTTGTTATCCACCTAATCTAAATATTGAATTTATACCTTGTTTACTATAGTCCAGTGTAGAATACCCATGCGAGAGATCAAAAGTGCATAGTCCAAAGAAACAAGACAAATTTAAAACTAACTAAAAGATAAAACGTAAACAAAAGGAACAAAAGCTTGGAATCCACGAACTCCTTTACAAAACAGGAGTGGGAT
>JARWCS010331453.1:0-12125 GCA_034783895.1 Geukensia demissa | reverse complement strand
GAAGTTAAAATTCTACTGTCACTTGGTGGGTGGCTGTCTCATGGACAATCATGCCACATCTCCTATTTTTATATTCAGTATCGTAAAATATCTTTAGTCCTGGATTCAGTATCATAAAACATCTTTAGTCCTGGATTCAGTATCATAAAACAACTTTAGTCCTGGATTCAGTATCATAAAACATCTTAGGTTGAGATTTTTCTCGAATTCTTGAGTTTTTCCTCAAATATTGAAAATGCTGTCATTTGATTGGTTAGTTTTTAGGAAATCTTGAAACTGAGATGTTTTATAAAACTGAAAAATAAGTTTTAGCTTGTGCAGTTCGTAGCATATTATGCATAAAAGGGTATAATTCATAATATCCAAACTCTTAAAAGAGTATTTTTGCTATCAGTTCCTGTCAATCTTTTATATTTTTCTACATTTTAAATGCCATCAGAACAATATGTGATGTTTTTTCATACTGTATTTTTATAAATCCTGTGCTTTTTAGGAGAGTACCGAGCCTCCTAAAGATAAAATACAGAAGATTGTTGAAGAATTGCTCACCACAGAGAAAGCCTATGTACAGAGACTGAAGCTTCTAGTTCAGGTGGGTTCAATTAAAAATTCATAAAAAATTCAGTTTGACCAATATGAAAGACTTGGAAACAATTCTCATATTCTTGATCTTATCTATAAAGTCCATTGTGACAAACTGCAGCTTGTGTATACAGACAAGGCACAGGCATCATTTTTGTGTTGCCTGCTTTAACACAGGGCCACACATAGGGATCATTTCTGTCGTCTTGCATCGTCTGTATAGTCTGCATTGTACATGTCGCTGTAGGAGTCACACTTCTTTATCCACTACTCCTCCTTAACCACTCAACAGAGTTTTATCAAACTTAAACATATTCTTCAGTAGTATGTCTAGAATTGCACTATCTATTTTATTTTATTTTCAAATCAATATTTAAATTTTAATGACCATTTTTTCACTTAGACCCTTGTTATTATGCTGAATAATGGGGATAACCCTTCCTAATCCGCTACTCCTTCTTAACCACTCAACAGAATTCAACCAAACTTACACACAATAATCAGTAGCAAGTTTAGTATTGCACTATCTATTTTATTTTTGTTTCCAAATCAATATTTAAATTTTGGCAGCAATTTTAACTTAGACATATGTAAGTATGCTGAACAATGGAGGGGGGATGGGGTGAGGTAACCATGTCTAGTCCGCTACTCCTCTTTAATCACTCAGTAGAATTCACATAATCATCAGCAGCAAGTCTAGTTTAGCACTTTCTATTTTATTTTCTTACCAACTCAATATTTAAATTTTGCCAGACATTTTAACTTGGACATATATGAGTATGCTGAACAATTGGGGGAGAGGTGGGGGGTAACCATACCTAATCCACTACTCTTCCTTAACCACTCAACAGAATTCCACCAAACTTACATGCAATCTTCAGTAGCAAGTGTAGTATTGGACTATTTTATGTTCTTTCTAAATCAATATTAAATGTTGGTGGCCATTTTGACTTAGACATATGTGAGTTTGCTGAACATGGGGGTAACCATTTCTAATCTTCTACTCCTCCAAACCACTCAACAGAATTTAACCAATCTGATAAATAATCTTTATTAGCAGGTCTTCTATTGCACTATCTATTAAATATTTCTTTCCAAATCAATAGTTAAATTTTTGCGGCCATTTTACTTAGATTTTTATGAGTTTGCTGAAAAATGGGTGGTGGGGTGGGGGGTGGGTGGATGTGACCATACCCAATCTGCTACTCCTCATTAACCACTCAACAGAATTCAACCAAACTTAAACACAATCTTCAGTAGCAAGTCTAGTTTTGCATTATCTATTTTACCCTCTTTCCAAATCTATATTTAAATTTTTGCGGCCATTTTAACTTAGACGTGAGTATGGTGAAAATTGGGGGAGAGGATATCCATATCTAATTCGCTACTCCTCCTTAACCACTCAATAGAATTCAACCAAACTTATACATTATCTTCAGTTGTAAGTGTAGTAAACTTATACATTATCTTCAGTTGTAAGTGTAGTAAACTTATACATTATCTTCAGTTGTAAGTGTAGTATTGCACTATTTATTTTATTTTCTTTCTTAATCAATATTTCAATTTTTAGGGTCTTTTAACTTAAACATATGTGATGTATGCTGAACAATCAGGGGGGGGGGGGTCCATAACTATTCTGTTACTCCTCTCTAACCACTCAATAGAATTCAACCAACCTTGAGTTATCTTTTTGTCAAAGCCTCTAGAGGCAAAGTTGCAGCAGGCAGCACATGTCTTCCGAGGAAGACCCAATCCTAAGTAATTAGTTTATACAGTTAGGAATAGTAAAATGACCTTTTGCTTACTAGACATGATTTGGATGCAGTTTTTTTGCAATAGTTTTTATACCTTTATATTTTCTGTCTTGTGATTATACAGCCATCATTTTAAAAAATAATTAACTTTTCTATACACACAGTATAGTTCATCACTGGGTTTAAGGTATTAACATGGTGCAGTCTTCCTTGCCCTGACTGATGTGGAATTGTTATAGGGGGGAATTACTCACCTTTTATGTTTAATATTTAACGATTAGTCTTAAACCATACAATATACACTGTCATAAACCAAGTACCCTGTTCAAAATCATGCGTAGATATTCACATCATTTTGGGGAATTCAGAATATATTTGAGGAGTTATTCCCCTTTAAAATCATTGTTGATTTTTCAGTTACAGCTTTTGTGCACATCTCCATGTATACCTTACTGACATCTGCCACACTTCTTCAGAAAAATGTGTGGAAGTCAAGTGATTATGATTTTCAGAGCAATCAGGAATTTGTGGAGGAGTTACTTTCCTTTTTAGCATTGAACTAATTATTATAAACTGCAAAGGTGTGAACTTAATCAACTGATGTTCTGCATATGTCTATATAGTGTTGTGTTTTGCCAATCTGGAACTCAAAATGGCTGCTAAGCTAGATTCAAATACCAAAGTTGTCATTGGACAAATAAATCTATCTTACATGTTTGTGATATTTCCTGGATGAAGGCGAATATATTTTATGATAACAGCCAAAAAGATAGAGAACTAACTTTCTTACCATACACATCATAGCAGCAATTCCAGAATTTGATAAGAATATATACTTAATATTAAGCTGTGGTGTTTGAAGTCATTGAGGTTTGGGCACTGGGTTACAAATCTATGAAATCTATCATGTTTGACTCTGAAAAGTAGGTTTACTCCTCAATAATTAGGGGTGAGATCTTTTTGTAATACAACATTTCATTCCTTTTCAAAGGAAATCCAACTAACTATACCATGGTACTTCCTTGTTCAAATTATAACTAAGTTGTGTATTTAAAATGAGAAAGTCAAATTTGAATTTTTTCTTCCTGGTGTAGTATTGAAAGAAAATTAACATTATAAAGGTAAAATATAGGATAGATAGTATCCTGACCTCGATACCACTTCCTTTTTGTAGTTGTATATATAAAAAATACATGATCCTTTATGGTCATCTGTAGGTTTAAGTGTGGACCATTCAGTACAGAAAAACTGACAATTTATTATTCCTTTGCAAACAAAACTTGGTTATATAAAAATTACCCTGTCTGTCTGTCTTTTTGTCTGTGGAACTTTTGGTCTTAAAAGATTTTTTGAATTTCTATGAAAATTTACACAAGTCAGTAAATAATATGAAGATCATCATTGAATGAGAGAAAAGATACATTTTGACCTGAAAAATAATTGGACTTTGCTCATTTGAGTCATGTTATATCCTGACATTGTAAGCTTTACTCCAACTACATCAAGACTTGAAAAGATTTCAGTAAAACTTTGTGCAAAGATAGTAAACCATATATAAATGTGCATGCATGAAGAAGAATAATTACAAATTTAAGTTCAACAAGATAACTTTGGACTTTGTTGTTTATTTGATTTGATTCAAGGCATTATGATAACAACTAACCAAACATATAGATACTTGCATTTCTTCTGTCTGTTTCTGAAGTTGAACTTGGCAATGGTTTTGCAGGCTGCTGTCAATGTTTTGGTTTTCATTTGGTGACTCTTGAAAGAATGAACTATACCCCTTGAATAAAGATAGACATCTTCATTTTGGGGTTACTAGTCCAAAAGGTCAAGGTCAATGGCTATTAATATACCAAGTTTTTGGGAATTTTTGGTTTTCGGATGATAACTCTTAAATAGATCATTAGATCTAAAGCAAACAGATCATGCCTCATAGGAAGAGAAGAAAAAGTCGTGATTTTAGGATCACTGGTTCAATGATCAAGGTCAAAGTGAAATTTTATGGATGGTAAGTATTGATGAAAAGTGCCGATCTGAAGAAAATTAAGTGTGTTATACCCCCAGTTAAGTGGAAGCTTTCTTTTAATGTGTGGCACTTTTTCCTGTATAGCCATATTTTTCAGACTACATAATGAGGCAGTTTTTTTAAAAAAAGGAACACATTTCCAATTAAAGTCTTAGGGAAAATACAAGTGAGATAGTTCACATAAATTAAGAGTCTTAAAAGTAGTCATGCATTTATTTATTTATATGTTTTTTGGTAGTTTACAGATTTTTTTTTACTTTTAGACATTTCAGTTTCGAGTAGTGACAGAAAACAAGGTACACAACTTCCTGCCTGATGGAATTATTCCTCAGATGTTCTCCAATGTACAGAGTATACACCAGTTCCATAATGATTTCCTCTTACCTCAGATTCAGACTCGAGTGGAAAACTGGTGAGTATTTTCTAACACAGTATATTGCTACCTGTAACAGTCATTTCTTTCCACTACAAACATTTTTTCTCTATAAGGATATGATAACCTGGAGTATATTTTACAATACTAAAATACTCTAGGGTACTCATGTTGACGGAATTAAGTGCACCAGTGTATTTTTTTTTTTTGAAAATAAAAAATAAACAAGTAAACCGGAAACTTGACAATAAATCTATGCATACAGTGACCTGTAAGCCACATAACGCTCCATTTCTCAGTTACTATAAATGTTATGAGTTTTATACTCTGTCTGTATATTTGTCATGGGAAGTACAGCCCAGATGATAATATGTACTATAGGGTTATAGAATGGGTGTTTTCATATTGGTCCTATATTATGTCCAAGGACAGTCGTATTGTGTCCAGGATAGCTGTATTGGGCCGAGGCAAGGTGTAAGTTGTCTGTACTTATATAGTTGTTTGTTTGTCTAAGTTTTATCTTCCAAAGTAAATTGATTGCATGTAAACAACTGCAAGAAAAGTTTGATATGATGTAAACTGTTAAAAAAAAGAAAATTAATTACAGTAGTTCAAAGTACACATGTTATAACAAATGCACATATGTTTATATATAAATCATCCCTAGTTAATAGCTGCACATATATTGAGATAAATCATTTTAGAGAATAATGTACCCGTGTAAGGAATTAGTTTTGCAGTGTTTCCACATAAAAATACAATGGTTTTCACATTTCTTTAAAAAGTAACTGTCCTCAATGTTGTTATGGTATTAGACTGCTGAACTCTCAGCTTTATGTTAAATGTGCCTTGTAATATTTCTTTAAAGGTTTGCATTTATAAACAACACTGCGCACTATGTCTCTGTCATTTCAAAAATAAAGTTCAGAAACTGAAATAATGACACATTTCTTTTGAGCCTGTTGAATTAAAAGAGATACATTAAAACTCTGTGGATATTCTAAATTGTCATGGTCACAGCCAATGAAACCATAAAATTCATTAAATTGCATCTAAATCAGACAACAAAATGACAATCCTGTTGGTATATAATGTGAGTATATCAGACCAGACTTCTATTTATAATGTCAGCCACAGGAATAAATCAGAAATGTACATAAATTGCACATATACAGCTCTTTGATGTGAGTTTTATCAAGACAGTCTCTTGTATCCAGACATTAAGAACATATTTCTTTTTTTTTTGAAGGACTACAGAATCAAAAATAGGTGATATGATGAAACAGTATGCTCCATTGTTAAAGATGTACACAGAATATGTTAAGAACTTTGATAATGCCATGAATCTTATCTCTGTCTGGTCAGAAAAATCACCAAAGTTTTCAGCAATCATCAAAGAAATACAGGTATACTTTTACAAAAATATTAGTGTTAGTTTTCCTACAATTTGCTTTACCGGTAGTTATCCATACACAGGACTGAAAATGAGTTAATCTGAGACTGGTTAACCTCATGACTTGGGCCAATACACAGCAAACATTCAAAGGGAATTTCATGTGAAGATCATTTGCCATTGATTGCAACATTAACTTCACATTAATTTATTGTGGAATATTCACTTCATCCTAGTTTAGTGTGCAATTTTTCACATTACTTTATCCTGAAAAAAAACCCACTATGCATAGTTAAATAGTAAAATTTTATATTAAATTCATATTAGAAATTCTGGAGAAATTCATATTAATTTCTAAGTGTGAAATTGACATTAATGTTTTACATGCATTTCATGTAAATTTCATGTGATAATAATGTAAACAAAATTTGCATATGTACACCAATTGCCACTTTAATCCATTTTTGAAGCAGCTCATTTATTACATGAAGGTCAGGGGTGTCATCTGGCATAAAATGACACTAACTGATGGATTTACAAAGGGCAGAAACATGTACTGATGCCTTATTTATTATGAAAGGTATCAGCATTTCTTAATATTTTGCTTTGACTTGGTTTGGATGCTTATGTCCTTAATTGAAGAAAACTACAAGTAATCATTTATAGTCCATTTGAGGTTCTGTCAATTTATTTTAAATATTAGTTGAAAATTGATTTTATTATCCCCCTGCTTTGCAAAAGGGGGAGGATAATGTAAAGATCCTCATCTCAACAATATTAAGGCTCACCTTTGGGGCATTGCCCTCAGGGATAAAAATTATCCAATAACTCATCTGACATCATTAATGATAGAAATTTGATATGAGATGCAATTATACCACTTAAGGAATCATCTGTGTCAAAGTTTTCAGAATTTTGACTCCTGTCACTGGAGTGGAATCACACCCTAATTTTGGAAATCTTGGAAGATATGTCAATACCTGTTTAGATTTCAACCCTTAAACCATATCTATTCTAAATAGGTGTCAAAAGACGATTTTCATGTTCATCCCTGGGTGTCAGCCCCTCCCCTTTTTTGGAAATTATAAGTTATCTAAAAAAAGTTCAGATCCCCACCCCTATACCATATATATTTTCATACTGGTTATAAAAAGATGAGTTGTGTGGTCATCCATGGGGATCAGCCAAACCCCCTTATTTTTGACTTAAAGTTATTTGCAAAACGATTTGATTCCCCACACCTAAACTATTAATATCAGTTCTTTTGAAAGTAGTTGTTAATATAAATGCATTATGATTATGTGGAATTGGGGGATGTGCAATCTTTGGTTGCTGAGTTACTATCTTTAATGTTTTGTACATTTTGATGGAAAACAAAGATCAGAAACTACAAACAGAGCTACCCATAATTACCTGTACTTGCTGCTTTGAAATTGAGATACCTCCTTTTACATTAAAGTGTTCTACTGTTTCTCGGAAGTAAGTCAAAACTTACCTGTACAGATAACTGTAGCCTATCACCAATTTAATAAAGGTTCACACATTTTTTTGTACCATACAAAAAAAGGGTTCACTTTACTCAATGCATATGAGATAAGATGGAATTACACATTCATACTTCATCTGATTATCTTTTAACTTTACAAGTGTGCCTGTTTTCATCTCAAGTTTGTTGGTGTGAATCTTCATTCGACATGTTGGACAACTCTTTCAACTCTCATCCAGTTATTGATGGAGATGTTGAACATATTGGATGAGGTATTTACACGTTCAAACTTGAGTTGTAAACAGGTTCTAAGCAAAAATCTAAATGTTTATCATATTAAGATATTTTGTATTTTTCAGTTACTTCCAGAGTGTGGATCACTAACATTACAACATCACATGTTAGAACCTGTACAGAGAATTCCTAGATATGAAATGTTACTCAAAGGTTAGTAAACTGAATGTGATGAAATTGTATTAAAATAGCCTATCAAAGGAATAATGATCTTCAGTATTTAATTAGTTTTGACTGATTTTCCTTCATTTATTGATGCAAAATTACTGAATTTAGAACATTTTAATAAAAAAAACAGCCCATCTTCAATTAATGAATGAAGCAGTTAGGTTTGAGCTTGAAAAAGTCCTGCGATGTGCCCTTTGACCTGAGGAAGACAGAAATAATGCATTTCACAAAAAATTGTTTCTCCATATATTTTAACTGCATTGGCAGCACAAATAGAGATAGCTCAATTATAGGAATTGATGTAAAAGTTAGTGACCCTTTTGGAATGATTTTACCAAAACTGAATGTGATGGAAGAAATAAAAACTACTTGAAAAATAATGTTACAGGTCAATCCCATTTCTTAGATCTTTTCAACAGTGTAATGATATATATTCATAAGTAGGTTTTCTAAAATTGAATTAAGAGATAGTGCCCTAAAAATGAAACTTAAAATGTCAATTTGTATCCTGTTCATTTTAAGCCTTTGTCATATTTTAATGAACATTATATAATCCGACTTGTCACCCCAAAAAATATGATTGCTTTTTACATAAATTTTTCAGACTACAAGTAATAGATTAAATGAATGGAGATCTAATAAAACTAAAATTAAGGAAAAAAAATTACAATGGTACAAATGTTTTAGCTTGATGGGCTACCACAATATGTTGATATTATAAACATTCTGCCTTTATGTGAGGGTGTTATGGTAGATTACCACACAAAGAAAAAATATCACCCTCGAATCGTCTCTGGTGATCTACCATAACACCCTCACCTAAAGGCAGCATGTTTTTATTATACTGAATGTCTTGATGTGTTCTTGTTTTGTTGATGCAAGAAAGGGAGAAACCCAATCAAAATTGATAAAAAAAATAATAAATAACTTACATTAAAATATGAAAAGCTTTTAGTGTCTCCTCAATAAAACAGTTGGGGCTAGACCACCAGAAACATAAGTATTTGTGCTGAAAGCTTTATGTTTATAAATGTACAGACAACTATAATGGCAATATAACATAATACGACAGCTATTTTTGTGCGGTCGAAAAAAAAAAGCATGAGGAACAACTTGTCTTCTGATGTTTGTAAGCATGAACGGCTGTGAAATAGTAATCAATAAACTATGGCTGGAGAGGGTGATATTTTCCGAGTTTAGCAATGTTCAGACTCAGAAGGTGATAAATTGGTTGCTACGCAAAAATTATCACCTTTGCTAGGAATGGGCGGAACAAAACAAAAACATGGCACAAAACCACATTCTGGACAACCAATGAAATAACTGGATTACATAAGAAATTCGCATAAGTATAAGAATATGTATTATATTTCAGATTACATCAAACGTCTGCCAGAAGATGCAGCAGATAAATCGGATGCTGCCGGTAAATAAAAATAGAATAAGAATTCCTTTGTGGAAAATAACTTTGCTTTGCATGAAGAATTAACAAATGTTATGCTATGAAATACCCCTGATCAAGCATGGCTTACCTGAATAGAAGAACTCACTTTGAGTTTTTAAATGACATAACTAGACTTAAGCCATGTCTGACCAGGTAAAATTAATAATTGAAAGTAATACCAATATCACAGAAAATCCAAGGAATGGAAATTGATTTGATTAACGTTTTGATATATAACAGAGGACAAATTGTCCTTACAATGATACGTTTAAATTACAAATCTCCAGTTGAATGAGACAGGATTTGAGTGTTTTTTCAGATTTTAGCCCTGGAGACTTCCATTAGTTCCTGGATAATTGGATTCACCCATCCTCTCAAATCCTGTCTTAAGTTCTTACTTCCTCAATAAAGGCAGTTCCTTATTGTATTGATTTGAGCAACTTTTTATCCCTGGCTTTTAGGCAGTGGGGGCATTAAGTTTTAACCCCATATGTCCATACCTCCATCCATTTTTGTCAAAGATTTCTTGGCTTTTATAAGTATAGTTGATTTGATATTTTGTCTGAAGCACTATCAGGTTGAGTTGTATTGTTTTTCCTCTTTTCAGGTCTGTCATTTGTCTACCTCCTGTTTGCTGGAGCAGGGACATCCCTGTCCCATGGATATATTTTCTCAATGTTTTCAAATAGCAAATACTAATGTTCACAGTACCTAAATAAAAATTTACCAGATGTTAGGACAATGTTCTAAAATTTAATGATAAATTATTATTTGCAGCTGCTTTGGAGCTGGTGACTACAGCAGCAACTCATTCAAATGAAGCAATGAAGAAAGTTGTAAGTTTTTGTTGATAAATATGGAATATAGTATATTATCATATATTTATATAAAAATATGGGAATTCTGCATAGATGATACATGTGAAGGTGTAGCACTCATGTCATCCGCCGGGTTGATATCCATATCATCCCGGAAAGTATACCCCTATCGTACCCCTATAGATTGTCACATGATTCCAATGTATAATAGACTCTTTTATTGTAACTGTGTTCCCGACTTCAATGCTTGCATCATGACAGCTTACAGATGTACAAACGGCAACAACACAATAAGTATGACGTCACATTTAATTGTTTGGTGACGTCATTTTGTGGGAAAGTGTGTCAATTTACACCCAAAATTACAGGAACACAGTTACAGTACAAAAGGTCTATTAGAACCTAAACAAACATGGCAGAATAGAAATCCGATGTTGTTGCAGACGACTGCAATTGCGACTTAGATACTGCAGCCTTTGTGGAATATATTAGAAAAACTTCAAATCTAAGACTCAGGGGTATCTGAAGTTATTCAACAAGCGTGATATTCTGAAAATTTTGCACAGTTAAAAAAACTTCATTTTATAACATTCGTATGTAGTAATACACATATTGATATAGGAAAAACAGGAATGTGTCAATACAACTTGAGCCAAAAAACAAAAAAAAAGTTGAATATCCAATGTATTGTGTTTGTCATATGGAGATCGACACACATGAAGATATCGACATGAATATTTTCCAAGATATTTCATTGGCATTGCTTAAATATTTTGAGAGAAAGAGATGTTTTTAGTAAAAAAGTTTCAAATGTATGGTAAAAAATGATATGGGCTTTTCCACGACATACCCCATAACAACCTTCAAAGTTCAAATATATGATAAACAGTATATGATATGAGGTTTTTCATACCATACCCCATATCAACCCGAGTTGTCATATAATTTACATGTATGAACACAAGATGCATTTCAGGTTTATGAATAATGTCCAAAAAGGTTTTATTTATTCATGGAACAGGGCATACCAAGACAAAAAATTCAACATCAATGCTTAAATTGAATTGCTGTGAATTACTGATAATTTAAATTAGTCCAAAAAGATTACAGTTATCATTTGCATATAACATTTGGTAAAAAATGCTAAAAATGATGAGAAAATATATGGAGTATTATTAGAATAAGTAATGTATACAAGTCATTGAAAACTTGAAATTGTTAACTATATTATTAAACTTGTGTCGTAGGATAAGTTTAATAAACTACTGGAGATTGTACGGAGGAATTGTTAACTATATTATTAAACTTGTGTCGTAGGATAAGTTTAATAAACTACTGGAGATTGTACGGAAGATAGACACCAATGAGAACCTGATAAGTCCTACCAGAGAACTGATACGGGAGGGCAGAATTACTAAGATATCAGCTCGGGGTGGGGAACGCCTGGAAAGATTCTTGTTTCTGGTGAGTGTTTAATAAACCACTCTGGTAAGTGTTTAATAAACCTCTTTGGTAAGCGTTTTATAAACCAGTCTGATAAGTGTTTGATAAACTACCATGGTAAACCTGATGTCCTACCAGAGTACTGATACAGGTGGGCAGAATCACCAAGATATCAGCTCTTGGTGGGAAAAGGACCTCAAGAGATTTTTAGCTCACATGGCCTAAAAGGCCATGTGAGCTTTTCTCATCACTTTGCGTCCGTCGTCGTCGTCGTCGTCGTAAACTTTTTACATTTTCATCAACTCCTCTGAAACCGCTTGGCCAATTTTAACCAAACT
>JARWCS010331444.1:0-12125 GCA_034783895.1 Geukensia demissa | reverse complement strand
ATTTCATTCAAATGTTTCATTTTTATGATGTACTACAATTATACATAAATTACCTAAAATATTGGATTGATTGAACTGTAACCATTATTTGGGGCTAAAATGTACCCTTACCGCCCCTACTCCTTTGTATAACATAGAGAAAATGTGTCCATGGGACATGGATGCCCCTGCTCCGGCAAACAGGAAGTAAACATATGTCAGACCTGAAAAGGGGAGACACGGTACAACTCACCCTGTTTATGCTTCAGATCAAATATCAAACAATCCAACATACACAAGCAAAGAAACCTACAAGGAAAACAGACGGATGGATGTATGTACATACATACAGACAGACAAGAGTAAAACTAAATGCCCTCGTCGCCTTATGGCGGGAGCATAAAAATCCAAATTCTAATAAAAATGTCACTATGGTAGGGCCTAAAATCATTTATGTCAAATAATTTTAAAATGTTGCTTTTCTTTTTTATATGATCATCAGTCAGGAGCTTTTATTCTAGTGATTGCCATTGTTCCTAAATATGTTTATTGTTATGCCTTCTGTTGTTTCGATAGATAATTTCTATTGTAGAAATTTAATTTTATTACTTAGTAAATGGCTGTCTCATGAATAATTATCCATTTCCTTTTTTTATAAAAACTGAATAGCAAACCGTTTCAAATCTGGCAAAAAATGGTCCCAGGGTGACATTTTTGCCATTGCTTATAATTTTATAAATATAAATTTATATCAATATAAATATAAATTTCAATAGGTTGAATTTGCATTTGGGGGGGGGGGGGGTCTATTTCTTAGTGGTCCACATATTCTTCCTTGATGCCAAGTTTCAAGTTTCTATCATTAATGGTCTCTGAGATTTGCTTGGCCACTACAGATGGATGCACATACCTACATATGGATATACATACAGATGGGCTGTATTACATGGTTCCCCTGCTTTTGCTAAGTGGGGGGATAAAAATTAGGGTGTGGTCATTATTTAACCCAGTAGTACATCTTAGTAATGGTAAGAGATAGGTCATGTCACATGTGGCTTGTTATGTCTGCTTTTTCATGGGAAATACAAAGAAAAAAACATCAAAATAGGACAAAATTAGATAACTTACATTTGAAAATTCAAAAATCCCCCATTTTACCCTTCTTAAAAAACGGTCGGGGCTAGATCATCCAAAATCAATCCCAACCTGCATTTATTATTGGGTATCACTGTGTTAAAATTTCAAATGGATCCAAATATATGGACACCTACAACGACAAAGACATGCCCATAACATAATACGACTGCAAAATTTTTTATTTTAAATTTTATCTGTAATCCATTACCAGTATTACTCTTCATGTATGAATCTTTCATTAGAATTTCAATTCTACAATTTTTACATATTTTTACAAAGGATAGTGCTTATATAGTAAGTGAATGCATATTAAAGGCCTATTCATGTAATATGCCTGTAAGCTGGTCTTTGAAAAATCATTTGATAATTAATGTGCAGGGTTTTCTTTCTCACTTTGATTGACAATGAAGTAAACATTCAGAGCAATAATAACAATAATACTGTGTAATATGCCAAAATATGTCCCAAGGTTTGTGCCAAAATATGTCCCATCCAGGTCGTGCATTATTTCTTCAAACCTTGGGACATATTTTGGCATATTACACGGGAAGCACAATATTATTGCATAATTATTACGGCATATTCAAACATTTAACTGCTAAATTTCAGCTTCTACTAAGTAATTTTTTTTAGTAGAATTTCAAGCTGAAATATGACCTTTCATGAACCTTATCATAAAACCTATAGCTAATCTCCCAAAAGATACCACGGCTCCTGCATGCTCTTGGAATGAGAAGAGATGATTTTCTTCCTAATTAATGTTTGCTGTGAATGTAATCTTGCCTCTTTAGGGGCACTTGATTGGAACGATAAATATTCTTATTCTTATATGAAAATCTACATATTGTGTCTTATGATCAAGTCAAGGTTCACTGAAATCAATTTAATGGTTTAGGAGGAGATGTTCTTAAAGGTATGTGAACAGACGGACGGAGGTACAGACTGATAGGGTAATTTCTTATAAACCCTGAACTTTGTTTGTGGGGGGTACCGGTAATATAACTGAAATATTAATTCAATTATTTTCTTAGAGAAGAAGGACTAATGAACAACTATTTTGTATGTGTACCTGTATTTTGTATAGGTTCTGTCTAACAATGATGGCACTAATACCGTTGTCTGGCTGTTCATGTCTACTACAAAATATTTATCAATTTCAAATCAATGTTGTTTCAAAATTACAATATAACAAGGCCTATTTGGTTGGTTCTGACAATATGTTCTTTGCTGGTAATGGTAAGAGATGTTTGACATAGTTCCTAGTGTCTCTTTCTTATAGAGAATACAAAAAAATATACTCATCCCAATCAGCTAAAAATTATCTTACATTACATATATGTAACTTAAAGAAAATCCCATTTTTTTCCTCACTCCTCCACAAACATTATCTTTATAGCAAGCATTGTCATGCACGATTGCTAGGTATACACCCATTCATAAAAATGTACACAAGTCCTATGATATAAGTCAGCAACCAATTGCTCACAATGAATGTCCTTTCTAAATAGAGCTGAAAATGAAATTTCAAATCAATCCATTCAGTAGGAATTGTGACAAAATTCTGAGGGACGGACAGATGGAAAGATTGACCATTATCACTGTGATTCAAATATACCATCTACTTGTCGAGTTGGGTTATTAAAACAGGAGTGGCTAGATCACTCAACATATCAGTCTTGATATGAAAATGATGACATACAGTTTTGTGAAAGGCAAAAACTAATTGTTTGATGTAAAACCAAAATTTGGTGAATGACTGGATTTTCAGGATGTGTAGAAAAATTGATGGATCTGAGGAATTTATTTTAAGCCTCAATAAATTAAGAAATTGAAATCAGACGAACATTGTACATACCAAATCAAATTACATGTTCAGTCAGTATGCTGAGGTGATGAATAACTTCTAACCTGAAACAGTCAAAAAAATTGATTTTGTTGCTAGGTATATGTAATAAAATGTTTAAATTGTCTGTTGTTGGGAAGATACTACATTCCTTGCATTAAGCACCAAAGGGGGCTTTCATATTAAAATTTGAAAAAATTCAAAATATTTTAATAAATATTAAGAAACATAATTATTCTTTTAGATATGAACAAACAGTAGACATAAATCATCTGTAAGAACAAACAGGTATGGGTTAAACTCTTTTGGCATTATGCTGCTAAACTTTTGAATGAATTACCAAATAATTTTAGATTTGGAAACTACATTGTAATTTTAACCCATTTTATTAATAAATGAATACATGGAACAGTAACTTATGACTTGTCAGATTGTAATGCCTGCCAATAACAGCTTTTTACCATATTTTTCTTGGTGCTATGAGTATATGCTAGTCTGCAGTGTGCTATTTCTCTTATGAATGTCTAACATAGAGCTTTGTTTTAAATAAAGACTTCTTTTATGATGTCTTATTAAAATCATTACATGTATAGTCAGGGGACCGACTTGTACAGGTCATCAATTTTTGACCTGATGAAGTCAGTTTGCACTGACCTGACCAAGTCAGTGGACATTGTGAGATTTATACATTTTCCTCAATTAAGATAACTGGATATTGCTACTGAACATTTTAATTTGATAAATTTAACTGGTGTTCAGTTTCCTGGATATAACACTCATATAAGGAGAAAAATATGTTTTATATGGATGTATCCTAATACTTTTGAAAGAAAACGTCAGTCTCAAACATTGGGCTGTAAAACCAGGCATATGAATCCTATTTTTCATGCAAATAAATTTATATAATTTTCTTGGATTCAGAAAATATTTTTCTTTTTATGGCATTATATAACTCTCATTTTGGTGCTTGACCTATTAGAGTGGGAGGGTGGCCTTAAAGGTCACCTTTTAAGACAATTTTTGACTTGTTCAGGTCAGTTATTACATAAAAAATGTAATTGTCAAGTCACACCAAAAAGCCTTATTATTCAAATCCAAGATAAGAATGACTAATCAATGCTGATTATCACCATATGTTGCTGTTACCACTTAATATTTTGCTTAAAAACAACTTTCAATAACTGACCTGTAAAAGTCAGTGATTGTTTTTACTGACTTTTTTAAGTCAGCAAATCACTGACTTGTTCAAGTCGGTCCCTTGACTGATGTATAAGTCCATTTTAAAAGCTCATTAGAGTTTATGCTAAATGTACAGTGTATTATACATGTTATATATATCGACTTTTAATAAAACTTTTAACTTGAACTTTTCAGGTCCAGTTATAAATACAGTGGAACTTCTCTAAACCGGCCAGCAATGGGACAGCAAAATTTGGCCAGTTTAAAGAGGTGGCCAGATTACAGAGGTCCTTTTACAATAGCAAAAACATTTTTGCACCTGTAGTTGTGGCCAGTTTACAGAGGTTGGCCAGTATTCTGAGGGGTCGGTTTAGAGAGGTTTCACTGTATTTTATGTTTTCATAGTTTAGAATAGCCCCAAATAAAGAATTCTAGTTTCCTTCCCATACATTTAATGTCTCTCCGATATCAAATTGCCTTTCTTTTCTAAGAATTTTGCTTTCCAATAGCTGACTTTGAGGGGGGAGCATAAAATGATTTCAGATGAAATTAAGGTAAGGGGCACTTATACTGGTAGGGGCACTAAAAAAGGAGGAATACAGTAGCAGTCTATTTTCCTTCCTTGTACACCATAACAAACATAGTTTGAAAGTTGCTGTATTAAATTTTTTTCACGTTTGGCATTATAACAGATTTTATTGACATTATCTGGAAATTACAAATTTTTACAAATTGAATTTGTAATTAGAACTTCAATTGTTTTGTCCCTAAGCATACATTGAATTGTTGAAGGTTACTCCGTTTTATTAGTCATTTATTGTTATATGTTCACCATTTTTGCATTTGATTGTCATGTTGTATGTATTATAAGTTTCACAATTTGTATTTTGGGGCCTTTCAGCTTCCGTTATGGTAAGGACTCTGGTTTATTGTTGAAGGCCATTATGGGACCTGTAAAAGTTTAAATTCTACTGTCATTTGGTGGGTGGCTGTCTCATGGACAATCATGCCACATCACCTATTTTTATATTGGTGTAGGAATTTGTGTACTAAGATCAGTATGTCCGTTTTGACCAAAAATATTCATATGATAAAAACATGGATTCTCATGACACATCAATAAGACAGATTTTGTGAGAAAAAAATCAACGCTTATGACCAAACTTATTTAAAAAATTGTGTTTATTTCCTTTCCAACGAGGTATAACAAGTGTGCATCGGTAACCGTATATGTTCAGACCAAGTTCTTGAACATTGATTTTTTCAACATGGAGTTCAATGGAAAACCGTATAGTTAGACCTCAGCCTGATTATAAAGTAATATTTAAATATATGGTGTCAGTACAAAAAATTTCTTTATTATTAAGATCGTCCGCTGCATGTTTAATGTTACTATCAAAATAATTTAAAAAATTCCTATATACTTGTATTTTTCAACAATTTCAATTTTTGTTTCATTTCTGTACGTTGATGTCTAATTTCAAAGTGCTGCAAAATGTTTCGAGTTCGAGTTGACTTCTGCTTTGTTGGAGACTTCCCTTCTTTCAGAGAATTAAACTAAATGACATGCAAATCAAATGGTTTAGTTTATGCTCTCCTATTATAGCAGATTTACACATCTCATTTTTACTTAATCATTTATCTATATCAAAAATAAATGTGGGAATTGAACTGTCTTTTTATTTTTCTCTCCGGACGGGTCAGCAAATTGTCTTTTTAATGCAAAGGTATGTAATGTAATTTATAAATAGGTTTAATAAAGTTTATGTAAGTATTTATTTAACAAAGGGAGAATTAAAAAAAAAATTGTTGTTGTATTATCTGATCTAAACCCTGCTAGATAATTTTATCTATTGCCACTGCACATGTTTTGTAAGTTTTGAAAGCAATACCTTCGACTTTTATCACCACATTTGCATCTTCCCACAGAGAAAAAGAAATTTCTTATAAGTGATTCTTATAAACTGCTATATAGTGGTTATTGATTATTGTTGTTTAGAGTGGTTGCAATGTGGAGAAACTGAAACAACGGTTATAACACAAAGTAACACTTCCTTTACTTAGGTTGATCTTGCCACGTGCTAGACAGTTAAATGTCAATTTACGTATAAAACGTATTTCATTTTTATGTCTAGCAGACAGGAATATACGTTACGTGATGTTCCATAAAAACTTACGTGATTATACCAGAATGCACTAGTATTTTATTTAAATATACCAGTTCGGACAGGAAACGAATTCTGACAATTTGTAGCTTTGCACTGTATAGTGCTATGACTAAAAAAATGGCAGAATGGTAAGATCCGTGGATTCAAATGGAGATGAATATTGAAAAAATACTAGTCTTTAAACCTTACTTCGTGGAATGGCTTTTTGGAAATTTCAAACCTTTATCGTAGAAATATTTTATTATTTTTTTGTCAAGAAGTATAACCTAGTTGGTGGTCCAATAAAAATTAAAAATGACAGTACTGCCCTCACATACTTTTCAGACACATAAAAACTGTTTTTGTTGAAGATATACCCATTTTAGTTTTTTGCCTTCTAAAATACTGAATTTTCAAATGAAGTGTTAACAACTATTTCCTTGTACAAATTAATGCATTTAGATGAGAAAGAAACTTTGCAATTTCAAAAGTTACTTTTTGGGCATTCTGCAGGGACGTCGTAATACATCGCTAAAGAGTTATCCCTGTTTTACAATGTAAATTTAATATAGACTTTTTTGCTCAAGGTCCATTTTCCATTGAAATCAATATAAGAACGAAAATAGTTTCTGTAAAGACTCACTCATCTTTTTGCAAAAGTGTATTGAGAATAAAAAATGATAACGCCTTTTACTTTTAAAAAAAAGCATTCTATGAATTAAGGTAAGCAGTAAGTAGGCGCGCAAGCTCCCAGAAAAATAATCAGGGTCATAAAATGTTGCGAATAAAAGCAGGATCCACAGTCATATACATGTCCCCCACAAGAACTAATGTTCATCCCCTAAGAGTAAGTCAGGCTTTCAAGACATTATTTCATACTCGTCTCATTGGCTGTTTACAATAAGATAAGGGGACTTTTGTAAATCTTTAGTTCATATTAGTGTATATATTAATTTATAAATCTTTAAACAAATAAATTCGAAAATGTATTTTCTGTTATCCTCTTTTAACATAACGTTTAATTTTGATCATTCTTTGAAGACCATTTGCTTTTTGTTCTCCCATTTTTAATTTTTTAGGGGAAGGGGTTCAAAGGATTTGTTATTTGGTATCTGTGATTACGAATTGGTCACAGATTTAAAACTCTTTAAGATTCGTCATTTAAAGTAGGTCGCGTTTGTTCTGCAATTGAACAACTTGTCGGACATCATACTGATTAGGTTATATTGCCTGTTTTTATGGAAGTAAGTAGAATTAAAAAAAGAGTTTTCTAAACCAATAGAGAACTGGTCTAGCCCACCACCTTCTAGTTTCTGTGCTAATTCAAACTATTCCTGGTGCTTTTTTGTTTTCTAACATTTGTATTTTTCCGTTTGTAAGAAAAGAAAGTTTTTCATGTTATGGATAACCTATCCTAATACAAATAAGATTTAAGTTGACACTTAAGAGTTAATCCTTATCAGAATATTTGTTTTTGAATGCAAAACAAGACTTCATTACTGCTTGTAACTCGAAAGTTCGATTTGTCCATATGAGGTTTCCTGTCGTTGAACTTTTCTATTACAATCCCATTTAGTTTTTAAATTATTCTTATTGAAAACAATTTAACTGGTAAATCAGTAGTAGTACAACGACAGCTTTCCCCATCCATGTTACCTTCTTGCATTGAACAGATACATCTAAATTCTATTTATTTCTATGTAATGCGGGAGTAAGACCTGTCTATGAGCTTACGCATCTGTGTGTTTTATTGAAAAGGACAGGAATTTTTTTTATTATTTAAGAAGCTTTTTAACTAAAAGAAGCTCAAGCTTACAAAGTCATATTGCTATGTATGACATTATCGAAATCCTTTTTGCTTTATATATTAATGATTTAGAATCTTTCTTCAATAATACAAATATGGAGTTACAGTGGACTTACAATTGATTGAATCATAATTTTAAACTTTTTGTTATTTTACATGCAGATGACACAATGCTACCTTCAGAATCGCAAACTAATTTAAAAAATCAACTTAATTTTTTAGCAGAATCTTGTGAAATGTGGAAAATTAAAGTTTATGTAAAGATAAGTAAAGTTATAATATTTACAAAAGGTAGAATACCACACAAAAATACTATGTTCAAGTACAACAATATTATACTGAAAACGAAAATGAGTTTACATATCTTGGTGTTTAAATGAGCAGAACAGGGATTTTTTTTAAAAAAGACGCTCAGTAAAAAGTCAGTAATATGGGACATGCAATATTTTCGTTACAACAGTTTGTACAACACGTAACAGTAACTGGAGATAAGAATCCGTTTGTATTGAAGTCAGACGACACCCTGATTACAATATATTCTTATCATTTTTCTTAAGAAGTGAGAAAAACAAAGTATTACAATAGCAGACTAAATTAACACATCTGATTTATATTTCCCATTAAAAGTTGTTTTATGTAAAATGTAGAATACCCATGCGAGATATTAAAAGTGCATAGTCCAAAGAGAAGCAGACTAAAAGACAAAACGATGTTAGCTAATTCAGTTATTATTTGTAATTAATTTACCTTGTTTACGGGTACTTACATATTTTCAATCAGCAGCTCTTTGTTTATTTACTTTTTAATGTCTCAATTACTATTTGGTTTGTATATTTTTAATTCTTTCGTTATTACAATGGTCATTGTGTTACAATCGTCCCCTTCTGTTAAGAACAATTGCTATTTTAAATTATAACAATTTTATAAACTTTCTCTTATTTAACCTGGTCAGTGGTGCTTTTAGCATATAAAATGCTTTTTTTCTGAAGCATTGACTACTTCAACAGTCTACGGAGTATTTCGTAATTGTGAATGGCTGCCCGTTGCCGCTATCATTGGTGTCTTTCTTATGAAAAATTTACCCGTCATCGCCAACAGACGTATGTCAGCCACGCCCCGAGATGTCTTTGTAATTCAGAGATTTAAACACAATATTTTCTATGGTATGAGCAGACATGTTTTATGATTGGTCAATATGTCTTGTATTTCTCATACTGTTTCTCGTGTGTTTATACTTATATCTATTCAATTTACATCTAACAAATTGACATTTAAAAAGTAAAGGTATATATAACAACCCAGGCACTTGTTTTTTTCATGCAAATATTCATTAATTTTTCTGCTAACACAAATTCTTCTCTTCTATTCACAGTCCGATAACATATCATCTAAGTAGAATTAGGTATACACACTGTCCGGAGGTACATCACTATTTACAGTTAATATTGATTCCCTCTTCTTGTAGCTACACTACATAACAATGTCAATGGAGACTTCAATATTTCAGGCATATTACAACAGTTTTTACAACACATAAAAGTAACTGGAGATGTACATCACTATATAGAGAGTGGTAAAGGGGTCCCACGCACGGACGTACGAGAAATAAAATGTCATTTCACGAGGAACGAAAAATTATAATGTGGCTTGCACGTTGCATTTTGATCAAGACACGCGATACACGACAACGACCCTCTAGCACGACAAAACGTGAAATAAAATTGGTAAAAACGTTGCACGAAATTAGCCCTGAACCACCCTCTATTTACAGTAAACATTGACCCCCTCTTCTTGAAGCTACACTACTTAACAATGTAGACTTCATTATTTCGTGGATCCAAGCCTTTGCTCCTTTTGTTTACGTTTTTATATTTTAGTTTGATTCAAATTTCTATTTTCTCTCTCGACTATTACTTTTGATCTCTCACATGGTATTCTACACTGGACTTCACAAATATTTTAACAGTTTGTACAACACGTAAAAGTAACTGGAGATAAAAGTTATATTTACAGTACACGGCTTTATTTAATTTTCGATTCATGTCCTTTATATATGTATTGAGATAACGTTCTTATGATAAATGTTCTTGCCTGGTGATTCGGCACATTCGGCCCTGTGTTTATATCGCGTTTAGTTCTATCAAATGGCTTCACTTTATCACTTTGTTCATCGTCCGGTTTATGTCTTTGTCTGCTGATGGAAACGTATCCAGTAGTTAGTTCAATAGTTACGTGTGGGTCAGAGTTTGATGTATTTCGTTTCAGTCCTTGAACAATAACATTATTACTATTGGTAATATCCTGTAGTCGTTATTTCTTTTTTTATATTTCTAACCTTGGAGCACTTGGTTTTAGTCTTGGCCATTCGTTTATCTCTTTTTCTTCTCTGTTCAACTGACCTTAATATCCATTTAGATTTACTTTTACATTTACATATTACTTTACGTCTATATATCATTATGAGAATTAAAAGAAATATACCTATTGATCCTAATATAGAAATCCAATATCAAGGACTTTCAGGCATATTTTACATATTCAAGCTCTTCTTTTAATTTTTTTAATAGTATATTTTTAGTTTCACTAGGTTTATCAGGTATTTTGATGGAAAGGAATTCTTGAAATATTTCAGAGATATAAAAATAAATGCCCGAATCATTACTAGTAAATTTGTCATTGTTCGACTGGTTTGATAGTCTTCTTATTGTGGATGTCTCTTTAATTAATTTTTCTTCAGGGATATTATTTATTCTATTTTCATTTTGATTACAGATAATTGCCTGTGACTTTTTGCTATTACCGTTTTCGACATATTTTATTTATTTTTCGTTTTCGTTTTGGATTTCCGTTGTCGCAGACGCCTTCGTAATTCCATTAGCGGAATCTCGTGCCCATCTGATGAATCCTCTCGTTCTAATGTACGGTGGCGCATTGTTATCCGTTAAGAGTAATCTTTGTCTTCCATAGCCTCATCATTCTCATCTTCTGGCGGAATAACGTATGCAGCATCACGTAATTTTCGTCATTGTTCTTCTTTTAGACGTTCTTATTTTCTACGCTTGCTTTTAATATGTCTTGCATGAGATTTAGTCAACTCTCCATTTCACTGATTACACAATACATAAGTAACAGGTTCCGTTTGATCAATAATAAAACAATACGGCGTCCATTTCGTATCTAATTTATTTGTCCTTCCGTGATTTAACAAATATACAGTTTCCGGTTTTTTTTCTCGCATCATTCATATGACGTTGTAAAAAGCTTTATGTTGCTACTGTAAAGCGATTCGATGTTGATCTTCCATATATCGTCTCCTTGGTTTCAGTGTTGTTTCTAATGGTAAAACTATGTCCCTATTGAAAAGTAATAAAATGTTATAAATTTTGATGATTCATTTACATGAAACCTGATAGCCGCTAAGGTCTGATTTAGATAAAGATCCCATGTTTGGACATTTTCTTGGATCTTTGAACATAACATCATGCAGAGTCCTGTGGAACCGCTCTACTTAACCATTAATTTAGCTTGTTTATTATAGAAACTTGTTTTACGTGATGATTATTCAAGTTCTTTAAACTTACTTCAACCTTCTATTTACATTTTCTGTTCCATTGTCAGAGACAGGTTCTAAAGGACATCCAAATCTTTCTTTAATTATCAGATCGGAGATCTGATCTGCTGACGAATTGTCTGGCACGCTGAATGCTTCTGGCAAACCGGAATATAGATTGATAAATGATGCGTTATTTCTTGAAAGAGTAATAGTAATTGTGTATAGTCTCGACTAATCTAGTCCAATTTTGAAAAATTGGCGGAATAACGTATGCAGCATCACGTAATTTTCGTCATTGTTCTTCTTTTAGACGTTTTTATTTTCTACGCTTGCTTTTCTAATATGTCTTGCATGAGATTTAGTCAACTCTCCATTTCACTGATTACACAATACATAAGTAACTGTTCCGTTTGATCAATAATAAAACAATACGGCGTCCATTTCGTATCTAATTTATTTGTCCTTCCGTGATTTAACAAA
>JARWCS010331433.1:0-12126 GCA_034783895.1 Geukensia demissa | reverse complement strand
CGGATTTGAGATTTAGGATTCCACGACGGGTGTTGCGTGCAGGACAGGGGATGCTTACCCTTCCGGAGCACCCGATCACACTCCTGTTTTGTACAGGAGTTCGTGGATTCCAAGCTTTTGTTCGTTTTGTTTACATTTTGTCTTTTAGTTTGCTTTAAATTTGTCTTGTCTCTTTGGACTATGCACTTTTGATCTCTCCAATGGGCATTCTACACTTGACTCAAATCCAAACAAAGCAAAATGAGAATCCACCAAATTAATGTTGTATTAATTTTACTGCTAATTTGGCTGTGCTGAGCACGCATTTCAAGGAGTGACCTCTCGGCTGAAGCGTTAGAACCAAAGCATCATTGAAGACTTGCACTGGGTAAATGAAAAGTAAACATTAGTTCTCAAATTTAAACGAGGCCACTTATTCAAATGCAAAGTCAGCAAATGGGGTAACGATACACACGTTATGAGATCACAGTAAACTACAATACAATAACTAAACCAAATGTTAATATGTTGTATACAAAAAAAAATTAAGGCTAGATCAAAAAAGCAATGAAGTCTAATAAAAGATCTTTTGACAGTTTCTTGAATATAAATGAAAGTTTTATTTTTCACCATATGAAACCATTTTTCTTCTCCAACCTAGTATATTTCTGATATGGAACGCAAATCAAAGCTTTTCAGATTTAAAAGAGTCAGTGTAGCGACTGGTTGATATAAGAGATTTTCATTTATTCAAGCATTGCATCTTATTTTGAAAAGATGTAGCTGAAAGTTGATTTTTTACATGACCCTATTTACAAGTATTCGTATCCAAAACAAATAGAAATATGAAGCCAAATCGACCGGAATGTTGGCAGCAATGTACATTACATGGAATAAAGCTGTCCATAATTTCAGAGGTTTGAATTTAAATAAGTAGCACAAATTCATGTGAAACAATATGGTATAAAATTCATGTCGGACAAGTCTGATAACGCATCTAAATAAAATTTCCATTGCGACCCGGAAATTTTACTGTTTTTTTCTAATCTTCAGTTTCCAAAAATCTAAACTTTTCTAATTTATTTTAAAATTCTAAAGAATCCAAATATTTGTACAATTCTAAGAGATTGTTCAGAATTTAAAAAATGATCGGGTCGTTAGCGGTAATCCTTAAACGCATTCAGACCATCGCAAATATTAATATAATCACAACGAAACCGAAAGTACATAGATCTCTTTGTCCATGCTGGACCTATCTTCTTCTCAAATCAAGCTGGTTCAGTGACCTTTTTACATCCCTAGAAATCGAATAATGTCCAAAATACTTGTATTACAAGTATAGAAAAGGAGATTTGGCATGATTGCCCATGAGATAGCCATACAAAACGTTTAAATTACAAAGATCTACCTGTGGTCCTAAGTCATTTAATAATAGACACATACCCACACCTTACGGCAAGCTGTAAAAGGCCCCCTCCAAAGTAAAAAGTGATGATATTCATATGTAACAACCATCAGCTAGATAAGTATAAAATGTAAAACAAGCCAGATTTAAATATAATAACTTCACTGGATTACTGGTTATTGGCTTTGGACAAGCACATTAAGTATGTTGAAGGTTTAAACATGATTGTGAGCACTCAACTCTCCTTCAGACCTGTGTAACAAAAACCAAATAAGAACAAAACTTAAAAAAACCAACTGCATAAAATTGAACTTACAGAAGTACAGACTACGCAGGTAATAACAAATAAACCAAGAGACAACAACCTCAAATAAGTACGAGCTATTTCTGACAGCTAGTTCAAAATCTAAATACAGTTGATAACAAACTAAGCTAAGATATCAATCAAAACACCCCCGGTTGAATTAAGTGTAAACATATCTTTAATAGCCAAAGAAACAAGGAATCGTGCTAATGCCAAAATTAAAAGTATCGAAAAGGACAAAAAATTAACAAAATGAGTAAAGTGTCAATGTTGATATCACAGACGACAATAGTTAAAGACTTAAAAATGTTATTAAGATAACCTTTTTGTAACGTCTTGATCATATGTTTATTTTCGGCCTTACAATAGAAAAAGTTATGAGTAGACTTTTTCAATCATGATTCTTATCAGGAAATGGCGGATAATGCTGATAGTTAAATAATAAAATTGGACGAAATAAAACATTTGAAAGGATTCTATCCGGAAAACAAAACTAGCATTTTTTTCACAAAAATGGGGGTTTCAGAATACAAAATTACCAATGTTAAATAAATATGGAAAATAAATATGGAAAATTTAGGTATGCTATATGTACATTTCAAGAAGTAACCTCTAACTCATAAAACCAGCCATCGGACAAAAATCTTAAATCGTACACTTTTGTAGCGTGAAGTAAAACAATGGGTTTTGCGTAAAGATTTTTGGCATTCAGGCTCATAGATTTTGCATGCAAGTCTATGGTTTGTTTTTAAGTTTTGGAGCATAATTGCCCCATTTTCATAAAAGTTTGAGAGAGATATTTCGTTTTTCCCCCAACTTTCTGTAGGTGCAAGCAAACTTTAAATTGATATTTTTTATGATAGATAGTAAATGTTTCAACAAATTAAAGGTAACGAAATCCTTGACTTTATAACTAGCTGGTAATACACAGATTACGTTCATTAAAATCTAAAACATCGCTGCATACACAGACAAAACAGACAAATTTTCAGGTTCTGGAATTTATGTTGGAAAGATACTGGTTACATCTTTCCAACATTGTAATTTGTGAAATTCCCTAATTGTCATCTTCATGGTTCATTACGTCATTAACTATAAATTTTCTTATGTAGTCCACGGATGTAACGAGAAATTTATAAAGTTTGGCTGATCTTTCTATTTTATCCAAGAAAGCGCTTTACACGCAGTTAAATTTGGCTTTTAAATATTACGTTAGTAAGATGTGAATCGTGTCTTTCTGGCATCTATATATTCCGTATTCTTTCTTTGAAAAATTAATTAATGTCATTCTTCCATGGGAGTTCTGATAAATTTCACTAATGACCATTTTTCTTGCTTGCCGACAGTGATGAATGATTTCTATGTAGAAGAATCCTGTACAAAGATTATGTTATGCCAGTAACTATTCATTTTCATCTTTGCTCTTTAAAGGAAAGAAAATCACCTAAAGGCAAAGTTAATGTAAGTTTCACTAAATTGAGTCTCTCATGTTTTGGCTATTATTTCTTAAAGCAATAAAAAAATCTGAAAAGGAAAATTTAGAATGAGATTTAACTATCTTATCGGCAATAGAATTTGGTGTTCGAAGTACCACAAGTGTCGTTGTTTGTCCTCTGCTCATGTGAAAGTTGCTGATTTTTGTGAAAGATAAAGTTCCGACGACGTCTAACTTCTTGCATTTCTGCTACCACCAAGCTTGTTTTCTGACATTACGCACAAATATATGTCAATAGATATAAAATCTATCACAATATTTTATATTTTCTAAAATTCACAAATCCTGCGAACAGAAATCGGTATAATGGAAAACGACAAAATTTACCTATTTTTATATTAGTGGAGAAAAACTAAGAATATTTAAAACAATTTCGAAATATTCAAAAGTTACCGGAACTTTTCCTACAAGGGATTTTTTTTTAATTTAATAAAAAGTGATAGACTCAGCTCAGTGAAAGATACTTTGATAATTTTTTGTCTTAAAACAATGTGAAAAAGGATACAGTTTGTAAAAAACACCTGCTACAGTTGGTTCCTCCCAATCGCTACCTTACACAAAAACCCAGGAATTTATACGAAGTGAAAATATTTTAGAATTACATATGTTATCTATAAACCGGATTGCTAATTGTCTGATTATTAAATTGGCAATACGGTGCGTTTCTTTAAAGTGGCAGGTAATGTAAACCCTTCTGGAGCACCGGAAGTAATCCCATGGTTTTTTAAAGGTCGATAGTATACATCTATAAAGTTTTGTTGGTCTATCTGTTGTATTCATCTTTGTCTTATTTTCGGGTTTGCTGTGCCATGTCTCCTTTGTTATTCTAAAGAAATTTCGGTTATATTATAAAGAATAGGATATGAGGCATGATTGTCCGTAAGACAGCCATCCACCAAACGACAGACAAGTTTAACTTCTACAGGTCCCATTACGACCTTCAATAATGAACCGAAGTCCATACCACGGAAGCTGTAAAAGGCCTTCAAAATAAAAAATATGAAACTATTTAAAGAGCACGGCAATCGACCTAATCTATTGAAAAATGGTGAATTAATAACAATAAATGACTATTTAAACAACGACAGCAACTGGACTACAGGTTCCTGGCTTGGGACAGACACATAAAGTATCTGGCGTGGTTAAACCAGTTAGTGAGCGCTCAAACCCCTTACCTGTCACAGTGGTGTGACAAAACAGCAATAAAAACGTAATATAAAAATCAGTTGACATGAATTTAACACTTGATATCGATACTGAAAACGTCTATTGTAGGATGTTGAATAAAACATTAATTACGCAGTGGAATTGTATACGACACACGTCTTTCTTTAATTACTTTTAATATTTGGCGATTCACATATAACCAGATAACATTTGAAAGTAGAAGACTAATTATGAACTGGGGTTTATTCTTATTTCCCATGTTTAATAGTAAATTGAATTTAAAACCGTAATTGCACAGTGAATTTGTACAAGGTACACGTTTCATCATGATTCTTTTTACACTTTCACTTCACTTTTTAAATTGTTTATCACGTTGAAAGTACAGTTGATCACAGCAAATGAAATTATTATCACTGTGCGTCCGTCGTCTCTCGTCTTTTCGTCGTCCGTCCGCAAAATTTTACATTTTCATCTTCTCTTCTGAAATCGCTAGGCCAAATAAAACCAAACTTTACAGGAAGCATCTATGGGAGTTTCTTTACAAAGTTGCATCGTTTCGTCGTGATCGGATAAAAAAATCGCCAACAAGGAGGATCCTTTTTTCTGATTGGCTTATTGGCTGATACAAAAAAATCTTCTTCTCTGAAACCGCTTGACCAAATGGATTAGTATTTGATATGGAGCAGCTATGGAAGGTTCTTTATAAAGCTTCTACCTTTTGTCTCGATTGGACAAAAACCTGACTGCTATGGCCGATTCTTGCTCTGATTGGCTGATACATTAGAAAATCTTCTCCTCTGAAAAATGCTTGGCCAAATGGATTAAAATTTAACGTGGAGCATCAATGGAAGGTCCTTAATGAATTTTCTTCATTTTGTTCGGATAATACAAAAAAAAAAAAAACATAAACATGCCCGCCATACAAATCTTTTTTTCTGATTGGTTGATTCATTAAAATACCTTCTCCTCGGAAACTTCTTTGAGCGATACAGGCTCAGGCTCCTGAGCCTCTAGGTAATTTTTGTGACAATTTTCTTTATTCCTTATTTACAATTTTGGTTCCCACCGAGGGCGGCCGGGTTATAAAAATAGGCCATTCGGTTTCTCCGACTGCAGCTAGTACACCTGATAAAAGGGCGTCCTTTCGTTCGAGTGGGATGTATAATAACTCGAACTCCCTTTCATGAAAGTTGTGCCTGAGAAAGAATATGCATTATGTATCTACGTCCTTGTGGCACTTGTCCTCTAAAAGGGGCATCCCCTGGTTGTAGGTGTGCAAGATAAGGAAATCTCACACCCCCTAAATCAAGGGATTTCGTTATCTCATAGGCGAGAAAAAGGCGTCAATAACTGGTGTCGAGAGTCATTTACCCTTCCGGATCGCCTGGCTTTATTCCTGTTTTGTTAGTATTACGGAGTAGACCAAAGCTTCTTCTGATCGTTTGTTTCAGTTTTTGTTTTGTTTGTTTAGAGTTTTTTTTGTGTCACCTAGATGTTACCTTTTCCTTCAAAATATCTTTTACTTTTAAAATACAATTTGTCGATTATTGCCACATTTGTATGGGTTCGCTGACAGCTTGCTTTTGTCGGTTTGGATTTTGGTCCATTGTTGTAGAACTATATGTGCTAAATTATCAACAGTTTTTATTTTGGTAATCCAAGATTTTTTTGGAGTCCGATTTTGATATTTTGGACCACTGGTGGAGCACCTACAGCTGGTCTTATTTCTGACTTAAGCAATTCGTGGATTCTCAGATTCTTTGTTCACCTTTTCTGTTTGTTTAGATTTGTCTTGTCGTTTTTAGACTAAGAATTCTAGGCTCCTAAAACATATTTTCTATTTAGACTTTCAATATTTATAAAACAAATTGTGAGAAAAAAAATTGTCACGACAAACTGAATCTGTAATTACAGATCTTTCGGAAAATAATCGATGTATCAACTTGGTGATGATTTTTTCTATTTTAGTACTGATCTTTGTATATTTTTGGACTTTGTATTAGGTTAAGAAAGAAAAAACACGATGAAAGCAAAGGTATTTTGTTGTAAATTGATAATGAATTTAACACCAAATATATAAAATCCGTTATTATAAACTTTGAAGAAGTTACAAAGAATTCAAATATAATTTTGGTATGTCCTACATATGTCTCCGTTTATAAAAGTTATATAACAATAATCGCAGTTTCTTGATAATACCTCGGTTATGAACTTTTTTACAAGTCAATTAAACATAAAGGTTTATCAAAAAATATTGATATTGACTGAAAATCAAATAACTCGGAATTGTTCCGTAAATAACCAGTTCTTGCTCACCATTCGTAAAAGTGGACTTATTCATATTTATATCTATTTTGTTTCTTAATCTTTAATAATTAAAATTCTTTGTCTGTAAAAACTGAAAATGTTTCGGAATTTGAAAAGCGCAGCGGAGGTTTAATTGCACAGGTTGTCTTAGGACATACTTTTCTTTATACCGGAGCTTTTAAAAAAGAATGGTTACTTCAATTTTTCCACTCATTATTCCGTTCGGGTAACGCAAATTTCTAGCCGCAGCTGCGTATACATATATATATATATTTAAGTCTAAATATCCAAGAGTCGGCAGGTATATGAGTAATAATTATAAAAAAACAGAATAATCCGTCAATTTTCACATATTTATATCGCTAGTACTTTCACTGCTTTGTACAGATCTTCAGGAAATAGAATTGTAAATTATATATTTATAAGTTGTGACATAATTGCAGGACTTGTTCATCAGGTTTCCTGACAGAAATATTTTGGTTCATCATTTTTGAATTTTTTGGTTGCCATTTGACTTGATTAATCGATGCGATAAATAACAAGCCTGGCAACAGACCAGTTTAGAGTGTTCGACCTAAAGTGAGCTGACCCAACGGTTACCTATGTGGCGAATAATGAAAGCCCTCATGTGGGGGTTATCGGGGCATAATACGGAAAAACAGACCATGGACCATAAAAGATGACATGTCTTGAGAATGCCACGCTCACTGCGAGGAAAAGACCCCATTTCGTATATAACAAAATAGAAAAAACAGCCCGCAAGAATGCTATTTTTCGTCCCCTCCTAATTTTCTCATTTTCTATGACAGTCATATGTTCCATCTTAACCAAATGTTGTGATTTTGATATTGTTGAACCTGCTCTCGTCCTGAATATACGCATAAGATATTTGTCACTAGACGTTAAGTTACCATCAATATATCAATAAAATTGCAGGAGATTATATTCATACGGTCGTAATCCCAATTATATTCTAATACCGTTAGCGACTAATAACGCATTATGACTAACCACTGGTTTTGAAACGCCTAACTTGACAAAGTTGCTTACCTTTCCGGAACATCCGATTTGGCTCTCGGTTTATTTGGGTTTGTTTTGCTTATTCTTTAATATCCTGTGTTGTGTTCACTTGTTTGTCTTCTGTTGTCTTCCGACTTGAGCTTTCTGTTTGTTCCTTGGATGTCTTGCCCATATCTTAAATACGTTTCATATTTCCTTAATTAACCATACGTTTTTCTCTCTCCTAATGCAAAGGAAAGTTAAATGCGTTATCCACTGGGGTGGGCTTATAGCCTTAGGCTCTCTTATTGATGTTGTTGATCCCTTCCACAGTATCATAGTTTCCTAATCCTAATTACAATGTGAGTGGTATGGTTATTACCTAGGTGTCATTTCTAGTGGTTTGATTACTCCCTATGTACGGTGTCTTATGCAATCTTATCATTCGGATACTTAATCTAAACAATAAATTTCTATTGCCTAGAAAAGTCAAAGTTTATGGAAACAAAACGATATGTGGTAAATGTCAGAGAGACCGTATTCCATCGACGAGAAAAAATAAGTGATTTCAAATCTAGATGTCACAACAGGGTGTAATTCAACTGTCTGAGATAATCTTTACTAAAACTTCCCAAATAAATAAAACGGGTATACGTAAAATAATACTGCTTACATGGCGGACGTGTGTTTAAACAGACTGTCGACATTGGAATGGGTACCAACTGTGCACCATTTCTTGCCGATTTATTTCTTTATTCGTATGAAGTTGACTGCATATAGAGCCTTTGCATTAAGAAAACAACTTGGCTCCATCTTTTGGTTTCACGTTCCGCTATATAGATTATGTTTTTTACTAAATGATTTTAAATTTGGTGACTATGTTGACTCAATCTATATACCATTAAACTTGAAATCAAAGATACTACAGACTTCATACCTAGATTTACATCTAGAAATTGACAGTAAGGCACGGAACATTTGATTTTTTAAGGGGGCTCTTATGTTTTTTTTTTGGAAAAAATAATTTCTGGCCCTGTTTTTTGTCAAAAATAATCTGGCCAGCATTTGGAGTGAAAAAAATATTCTGGCCCAATGTCGGGCCATTGGAGAAAAAATTGGAAAGAAATTTCCTTACATTAACTCTATATGAAAAAACCGGCCCGCATATATACCGGGTATCCCCCAGAAAATCAAATGGTCCGTGCATAAGGGCGGGTTAAGAACAAAACTTTACCAAAAGAGATGACTTTAATTTTCCCAATGTAAACTTCCGTTTCGGTGTAGTAAATTGCTAGTCGCACCTACATACGGAGTGTTTATTTCTCAGTTGATACCCTACTCCAGGGCATTTGCTTCCTATCTGTATTTTATTGACAGGGATTGCTGCTGACAAGAAAGCTACTGAGAACAATGAGTTGGCATGAAAAATTGAAGTCATCACTCTGAACATTTTACGGTCGCCATCATAATTTGGTTGACCGGTAAGAAATATCCATTTCACAAATGATAATAGATATCATCCCTCTGTCGTGACTAGAACTCCGTTCTTATACCGGTTTTGACTAACACCGATTGTGACATAATACCGGTTTTGTCTACTGAGTAACACGAATGGTGCAACTAGTGGAGCAGGAGTTGCTTTCCATTCCGGAGCACCTGTACTAAACCTAGTTTTTGGGGTTCGTATTACTCCAGCTTTAGTTTTCAGTGAAGTGTTGTGTATACTATGTGTGTCCTTCCTTTCATTTTATGGTCTTGTCTGTCTTCCGACTGTACGATTTTTGTATGCCCCTTTGGTATCTTCGAATTCTTTTTTAATAGATAAATTTCATAATACTTACCATTTTCTTTACGATATCTTTGCAGTTTAAAACCCAGAATCCTACTAGAAGTCCCTACAATTTACCCCATAGAATTTACTTTGAATAAAGCTAACCAAGACAGCAGCGGCTGTTCTTATTTTGATTTAAATGTTCCTGTTACGACAGGTAAAATCTTAAAAAAAAACTAAAATATATGACAAAAGAGACAATGTCTCATTCCCTATTGAAAATTTTCCCTTCCTTAACGTGGACGTCTCTTTGTCTCATTCATACGATTTAAATATTTCTGAACTTGTTCATTTTGCCCGTGTATGCATCTATCCTTTAGATTTCAATGAACTTTTCTTTGTTTTACCAGCAAGTTAAGACAAGAAAACCGAAGGACCAGACAAAAAGGGACAAGTCGTCAGATACTACAATCTCGAGAGCACAAACAAGATGGAACATATAATATAATGTACATATGAAACTTAACATATAACTATGAATTAATTGATGATGTTGCAGATAAATACCGATTTGTGCATTGTTCAGCGTGAGAACTTCATCTTTATAACGGAAGATGAAATTGAAGATTTGGGTCAACTTTTTTTCTTTTTTTCTGTGATAGCTCTTGGAGAAAGTCTGTCTCAAACGAGCAAAGTAATAGATCGGCTAGGTAGGGAGCACAAGAAGGGCGCACTGGAATGCTGTAAAATTCGTCAACCAAACTAAATAAAGTTAAATCATGTACAAATTCTATCATAAATATATAAAAATATAATTTCAAAGTCTGGTTTCACCTACAGAAAATCGATTAAAAAGAACGGTATACCACACCTAAACCTTTATGGAAATGTGATACATAAAGCTCGTGGATTGAAACATAACTCGTTGGAATTATAGTATGTGGGCATATATATTCGTCACCTGTGAGTTTTCCCTATATATTTCATATAAAAGTACAAATTATTACAAAGTCACTTTTGAACCGATTTTCATGAAATTTTCACCATTAGACAGGGAATTTTAACAGTTTAATTGTTTATTTGGACATAGTTTTCTGAAGAGCAGTTATTCTTTGAGAATAACCGAGTTGAACAGAAGGTAAATATTAACGTCATAAATTTACTTACTTCTATAGAGAAAAATGACGTCATGAATTCAACTTTATGTTTATTCCATGAATTCTTGAATACTACAAGTAAGAAAATTATATCCAAATAAACAATAAAACTCATAACATTTTTCTGTTTATTAATGCATTTTCATAAAAATCGGACTAGAAGCGCCTTCATAATAATTTTTTGGAAAAATATTGTGTTATATAAATATATAGTGACGAATATATATGTCCACACATTGTATCAGCTACTTAAATAACTTTTTCATATAGGTTATTTTTTTTAACATTTTGTAATTAAGATCCTTGAATATTGTTTATTACTATGTTTAGATTTCTGACTTCCCCTGTTTTTTTCTAATGCTACTGATGGGACGTTATTCTTTGAATAAAGCACTGAAAAATACGGAAATGCCTCGAAACCTATTGCACCTAATGATTGTCCCTACCGCTGATTTGTCCTACTATTTCAATTTATTTCGATTGAATACTTCTTTCAGTTCTTTTGGATCTCGGACTTCTTATGATTTTGTACTAATGCTACTGATGCGAGGTTACTCCTTGAAATGTACATAAAGCATTTCAAATTCACCAGATTTATTCAACACTGGTAAACTTGCATTTTGGAATCAACATTGACTCTGTACTCAATAATTCACATCACAAACTAATTTAAGTCAATATTTTGTCAAATATTTTGTCCTACTTTTTGTCGATAATTTTTATTATTCGCATTTGCAAATGATATCTTGTTTTCTTTTGATATTGTTGTTATTTTTAAACTAAATCCAGTCGGACGTGTTTTGATTGATGTCTTACTTCAAGAGAATGTGCCTGTCCCAATCCAGACGTTATTTTTATGTTTATGTGCTACTTATTTTACATTTATACTTATTTTGCCAATAATTGTTACATTTGAATATCATCACATTTTATGTTTGGTGCCTTTTACATCTGAGAATACGGATACGTGTCCATTATTGAAAGTCTAAGGGGAACCTGTTTGTAATGTTTACTTTTTGGATGACTGTCCTTCTATATTTATAACGTTAAATGAGCATATGAAGCGATATTTGATGCTTTGCTATAGATCTTCAGTATATCACACAATTCCTAGCTTTTAATTGTCATTGTTCTATTTTCATGAATATACTATTCAAAAGTTAGATATTGGATTAAAATATGCAATTGTAACTAATTAACGATTAAAAGCGCTATTCCAGTTCTTCATTCCTCAAGAGCTTATCGTTTCAGTCGTTTCAGTTGTTTTTGTAAATGTGGTCTACTTGTCATTTACCACATAAATCATCACTTAAATGTCTTAAAAAACTTTGAAATACAGTAATTGTGGAGATACAGGTTGTTGTGATCTTCTTGCATATTTCCAGAAGTTTCCACTAACCATATTTATGTCTTGTTGCAACTTGTCTCTCAAACAAAGACACTGACATTAGTACATCAGACCTTCGGAAATCATTTCAGATGTAGTTAAACTCATTAAAGCTCGACATTCCCTGTTACAATGCATTGTGTTGAATTTGGTTT
>JARWCS010331422.1:0-12126 GCA_034783895.1 Geukensia demissa | reverse complement strand
ATTCACCATCCCAGTTGTCAGACTTGTCTGACATGGAATTTATCAAAAAAATGTTTTATAGAAATTTGCTGTTTTTGCGTCAATTCTTAAACACTGAAAATACAGAAAGGCCTCGAAAAGTAATGCACTTAGTAGTTGTCCCTGCCGTCGGATATGACTTCCCATTTCGGTTTGTTGGGATCTGAGTGGTTCCTTGCTACATGTATTTTGAATCTTTGACTTCCTATGTCTCGGTTCAAATACTACTGATGAGAGGTTACTGCTTGAAAAACAGAGGACCGGTCGAAATACTTGAGTAATTTAACTCAAGACCAAGACGAAGCACTACACAATAACTAAAACATGATCTAAAAATATTATATATATTAACGATTTATACTTTCTATTTGTGTTCGGATAATTGGAGAGAAGATGTTTGAAAGACTAAAAGAAAGCTTACGTTTAAGCTGGTTCTAATCTGTGCGTGAAAATACACTTTTGTTTATATATCTAAGTATGCTATTTAGATACAATGATACTTTCCGATGTTTATATTGAAAAATTTTATTGTTAAAAGATGTAACAATTACCTTCTCATTTCTTTTACCAAACTGTGTATTTCCATTGAAAAAAGGCTTTGAATTTATTGCCCTTATGTAAACAATTGTGGTCTTCCGGCGGACATCGGTAACACCATTAGATACAGGTCGTAGTCCTCGCCGTGGTCCAAATAACCAGCTGTCTGTGCCCTCAAATACAATCAGCAGAAATATCAGACAGACAATTATTGTACCTTTATTCATTGTTCTTCTTGGAGTATCAAAACAACTGTTCAACTTATCTTCCATATTATATATTGTTCCGTGGGAACATGATACAGCACTGACATACTTTCTAAACTGAAATTTCAAGAATCATTTGAGATGTTCAGGAATTGTGACATTGTTACACGTTGCGTGTGAATATCTATCGACCTTATGTATTAACTATCCTTTCGTGCTTTGGATGAGCTAACATTTTATTCTGTGAATATTATAAGTGCATTTTCATACCTCAGTAATCTAAGAGAAAGTGGAATTAATTTTGTTGAATAAATCTATTATTTTCCTACCTCAATTATCTGAATGAAACTGACCGCTTCGGTGGTGTAATAGTTTGCGTTCTCGCTTCGAGTGCGGTAGGTCGTGGGTTTGATCCCGAGCCTGGTCAAACCAAAGATATTAAAATTGGTTTTTGATGCTTTTCCGCTAAGCATTAAGGAAATAGAGCAAAGGCTGGTCGGTCCAGAGTCGTAAAATGTGCCTGAATATACAAAACATTGTTCATTTATCATCACCCATTATAATTTCCTCGTCCTGTTGGTGAATGATATTTGCCACTGGACGTTGTTTTAAGTTCTACTTCGTCAGAAGGTTGTCAAAAGTTCAGAATGTCAAAAATAAATTATCATAAAGATGTCTTGAATATTAGACTATGTCCATATAACTCTCATGTTAAATTCTTTGTAGATCGAGAACTATGAAGAAAAAGTTTTTTTTTACTCTAGTTGCTTTAAGATGCTTTAAAGTAAATTCACTGCAATGAGGATTTCGACGCAGCATTGCTCTAACTTTGCTGTCTTTCGTTTCATTATGTTGGCCATGGTTTTTTCTGTCTTTTGATTTAACGATTTCTGACTTCTCCTTTGGTATCTTTGAATACCTTATTCCATATGATTCAGCTTTTATTCTAAAAAAATACACTTCAATTAATATTGATATGTGGAAGAAACTTGTAAATTTTAGAAAAAAAATTTTGCTGGCTTGTGTTTTATCAAAAGTTTTATTAATCAGCGTCGGATTGTTAAGAAAAATGCCAGGATATTTTCATTTGTAACAAGTTAGCTTATGAAATGAATAACATTATTCTTATACTTTAGCATTAAATTAACTCAATTGTCGAAACTGGAAGGTGTCAAGAAATCAAGAAATCAAGAAATTTTAGCTGCTTTTAACAGAACATCTGTAAGAAAAATATTTCTGATTAAAAGAATATGGTAAACCCGTCCTTAACTTTACGGTTGTCATTCAGCATTGTGAAAAGTGTTATTATCACGTATAAAAAGAACTAAAGAATAACTGCGAATGAAGCAATTCTAGATATGCCGTGAATCAAATATGGATTCTTAATAAGATAAATGAATGCCTCAAACTTTTATCTTGCAGTAGCATCAAATTATTTGATTCACGCTGTTCACTGTTATTCCAGATTTAAAACGAAATATCAAAAGCTTCGTTTTGTTAAAATAGATGGGAAACGTTGGTGCAAATTATTTAGTCTAGAGAGGCACAAATCGCATTTTGTTAACTGTTCTAATAAAAAAGTTCTATGAAGATGAAAATTGCAGACTTATTATTGTCAATTTTACGAGAAGATATATGAAAAAAAAATATTTGAAATGTGTGAAAAAAGTTTTTAAGTAAACACCTCTTCTGGTTTACTTATCCATAATATCCGTTTTCCCACTGTCTCGACTTTAAATCTATATGGTTATGCTATACCGATTTTGACTAAACACCGCCTTTGTCTACTATGCAATAAGACTACGACGTTTGGCACTAATATAGCAAGAGTTTCTTACCATTCCAGAGCACATGAATGTAAGTTTTAAGGTTTCAACTTGCTTTAGCTTTAGTTTTTAGTGTAGGGTTGTGTGTTGTGTGTTTGTCTTTGTTTCATTTTGTTTGCCATAGTTTTGTCTGTCTCTTGATGAAACAACGAACTGTAAAGCTGTGGTGACCTTCAATGAAATTATATTCCTAGAATTCAATTGCCGTACATATTAATTTTGTAACAGCTGTTTCCAGACATGCAACTTATGAATCAACAAAAAATTGGACAAAGGCCTGTTTCTGGCAAAACTAATTCCTAGAAACTTTAGAGTTGTATTACGGAAAAAGCTGCATTAACCTTTGCGATTGAAATCAAACCACTATATGTATTACCACGCCAAGTCATATCTCCATTTGAATTTTACTCTAACTTTTGATAAATTGTTTTATAGCAGAAACTATTTCTTGTTCTCATTGTCTATATGCATATATATCATGTTCCGTCTTGTTCGTGTTCTCGAGATCGCCGTGCCTGTAGACTTTCCTCTTTTGTCTGGCCCTCGGTTTTCTTTCGCTTTCTCTTTTAAACTACAGTCATCGCCTTTTATTGAAATTGTCAGTCTTTGCTTGTTTCAATGATACCTAATTGAATGCATGCATTGTACGACCAGTTGTTTAACTGGAAACTAGTCAGTAGTGTTCGAAGCCAAAATGTGGAAATTATTTAAGTTTAGGGATATCTTGTATAAGTACTCCAGATCTGGATTCACATATACTATTTGTTTCTAGTTGAGATAGGGGAATGGGTGGCCGAGTGGTCTAGGTTGATGTTAAACATACCTGTACAGTTCACTGTAGCCTATCACCTATACGGCCAGAGTTCGCGCCTGACCTTTTACCATACAAAAAACTGGTTGCGTTGATTTCTAATCGCACGTGATAAGGTTTTTCAGTTACTTGCCCAAGGTCGGTAGTTCTGTCCGGGTACTCCGGGCTCCTCCATCAGTAAAAATAACCGCTGCGATATGACTGAAATATTGTTAAAAGTGGCGATAAACCCCAAAGAAACAAACTAATTGAGATATGAAATAAATAATTTCGTCTTACTGATTTTTCGTAAAATGCTTCCCACTCTAACATCTTTCCGGTAAATTCGTAACAAGAAAGAATAGTTCATTGAAACAGTGAAAGTTATAAATGATGGAAGAGTTATTTTCACTGTAAACACCTGAATTGTTAAAAATGTTAATCCCTGCTAAGGTTTCTAATTACCTGGTCTGAAGGTCCGAAGTTCCAAAGGTCCGAAGGTGATGATACTCTTTATTCAATTGCAGTCGGAAAACTTATCTACGAAGTAATAATTTGCACCAAAAATCAATATTTTTGGTACTCTCGTTAACATTCATTATCGGTCAAACTTTTTAGAACTTGTCAGGTGAAAACGTTTGAAAGTTTGACTTTATACCGTTATATTTTTTAGGACAAACTGATCTTAAGGAATACCAAGTCAATTTGTAGAGTAAATATAATTTCATTTTAATTTGACCAGCTGAGGTATGTTGTTCACGGACTAAATTTTATTTGCTTCTGCGGATGTAATATGCTATACGCACTACCAAATACCACTGATAATTGCATTGAGTGTCGATTTTAACTGACCCGACAAGTCATGACTATGAATCGCTTCTTCTAACATGATTATACATCAAACACAAATAGTAAATTATTATGTAGATGTGAATGTGATCTAGAGTATTTTCATGACAAACAGTATTAGGATAAATCCCCAATCGTATCTGATGAAGGTACATCCAGCAGTTTACACAAAATTCGGCTTTTGAAAATTTGGAAGAAATGTAAAAATAACTGATACAGCTAGGCGGAGTTATTAAAGTTATTCAAAATGAAATTTTATTTGACAGTAAATGATATACGAATCTATTTTCTATATTATTTACGCTTTTTAAATTAAATCAAGGAGAAATTTTAAGTAAGGAGGCTTTTACTATTTTTGGACGAAACTTGTGTGCCCACTTGATATCTTAGATTAATTGATTGTTGGTTGCTTAACGTCTAGTGGCAAATATTTCATGCATATTCAGGACAAGAACAAGTTCAACAATTATCAATATCGAAAAAGTGGTGGGATGGGACACAACAGGGCAACGGTTTTTTGACTGCCACCGGAAAAAGGGAGTGATGGGTAGAGATATAAAATTTAGCCTTTTGTAGCGACATAAACCTACTCTTTTTCGAAAACTGCAAAAGGGGTCTTTTACGTGCAAGGACCGTGGCACTCTCCAAACACGTCACCCACAAGGTCCACAGCCAGGCTTTCACGAGTTATAACCTGGCAGCCCTGGAGACCGGTCCGGTGCCCAGTTGATATCTTAGAATTTTCTGTATGAATCTTAAAACATTGTTCTGGTCCACGGCCAGGCTTTCCGTAATATAACCTGGCAACCCCCAGACGAAAGGGCCTCTCCTATCTGCCACCTGGGGACTGGCCACCTGGCTCTGGGTCAGCTCTGTGGGTCGAGCCCTGGAGACCGCTTCGGTGCCCAGTTGATATCTTAGAATTTTCTGTATGAATCTTTAAACATTGTTTTGTAGTAAACATTGGTACATGTTTTAAATGTGCAGTCATCAATATGAAAAATGGAGATGTGGCGTGATTGTCCATGAGACAGCCACCCAGCAAGTGACAGTAGAATTTAAAATTCTATAGGTCCCATTATGGCCTTCAACAATGAACTAGAGTCCATACCATAAAGGAAGCTGTGAAAGGCCCCGAAATACAAATTATGAACCTATACATAAAACACGACGATCGACCTAATCCAAAGCAAAAAAGGTGAACATATAACAATAACTGACTAATAAAACAACGACAACAACTGGGCTACAGGTTCCTGGCTTGGAACAGGCACATTAATATGTGGTGGGGTTAAACAGTTTCAACCCTATCCTTAACCTGACATTTTTTCTTTCATAACGCGTTTACCAGTTCCAACAAACTCTGACATAAAGTATAGTATAATTTTGAATAATGTTCAGTCTTGTAATGATTTAGAGATCAAGTTAAAACATGTAAAATGGAAAAATATGAATTTGATTGAAATAGTAGTGAAGCAAATAAAGGTAACAAGTCGACAGTCACGGCGATCTCTAAATCATTAACAAGACTGAAGATGATTCATACCGAAAACAAAAATAAAACAATGAAGAACTTACTAACTGGGGAAACTCAGGTAGTATGGAAGAGTTAGAATTTGGAGTGCAACAATTTACCAATGATTTATGTTTGTCTCTGTATAAATCTATTTTGAATGTTCAAAATTATACTACTCTATATGTCAGAGTTTGTTGGAACTGGTAAACACGTTATCAAAGAAAAAATGTCTGTCGTTATAATATAGTATTTTGTAGATTGAAAACATGTAAGTAAGTTGAAACTTTTTAACGATTACGGTGTATTTTAAGCTGCGCCGAGTTTAATTCTCTACGGGATTTCACATTGGTTATTTGGTCATTTGTTTGCCGGCAGTGGCTCTTTGCACCCGCTAGCGAACGACCGGTAATGCACATTGTCAACTCTGTGTAATAGAAAAGATAAGATCAAATCGTGCAGCACACTAGAACCAAACTATTACTGAAGTTCAAACATATAAATAAATTACTAACAAACCAAGGAACAGTGAACAAATTAATTCCAAAGTCAAACCCAAGAAAACAATTGCAAATTCTCTACTCAATGGTCTAAACCAAAACTAATTATAATTTTTGTCCTATATTTTAAAAAAAATTTAAACACTTGCAGAACAACTAGTTTATATTGGCTTTAAAAGATATTTGTACACAAATCCAACCGAATGTACTTTGAGTGTTTGAATGATGTCGTAGCTTGAGAGAAGAAGATTTGTCATCAACTGTATTTGGATTTTGAACTAGCCGTCAGAGACAGCGTGTAACTTTTCGAAGATCGTAGATCTTTTTGTCTATCGTTCTATTTGTTATTGTCTGCGTAGTATATATCGACTTTAAAAGTTGAATCTTTTACAGTTGGTTTTAAAAGTTTGGATTGTAATTTTGTTTTGTCACATTACTGTCCAGGTATAGGGGAGGGTCGAGTACTCATAAAATGTTAAACCCCGCCACATAATTTATGTTTCTGTCCCAAGAGCGGAACCTTAAGTCCATTTTATTTTTAAGTGGTACTTGTTTGCATTGTTGAATTCTATGGCCGATAGTAGTAAGATTTGAAATTAATCATTTTTTTCAGGGTTGGGTTACATTTTGCCTTAGGGTGTGGACGTGTCTTATGGCAGCCTGTAGAAGTTTGGGATACATACGTTACCACAGCTCCTTTTTATACGAAACAATGGAAAAATACAACATTATTATAATAAAGAAAGTTGAAAGGGAATTTAAGTGAATCTGTAATATCCCAAGAAAGATTGGAAATTGCAGATATTAAAATAATAATAGTAATATTACTGGGAAAGACATCGATTTACTATTTTATGTCTCATTAAAAAGAAAGAAATATATGTCAGAATATTTTATTTTTACTGAAACATTGCACTGCGTCTTTGTTCTAAAAATTGTCAAATCTAAAATTGCGAACAACCTTTTCATCCCGGAACTCTAAAGTTGACCTTCCTTTGTAGGAACTCATGGATTTTGCTTTCACCGTATATCCGCCAATGTTTCCTGTGTATATTTTCCCCTATCAATATAAACAAAACTAACATATACATTTAATACAAGGACTAAGAATAAAGGTCACGTTGATAAAATAAACCAAGAAATGTTCGTTCGTAGGAAGTTAGTTTTCTGAAAGACGAGTTTACAATGCTTATAAATATTCCATATTGATTGTTGAATTTGCAATTATCATCACTGGTGTATGTATTTACTTTTTAATGTTGTTTTTTTTTTTTGGTAAACTCTTCCACCCATTATAGTTAACTCTAAGAACTAACAATATTGAAGTTATCTATTATGATAGACATTTAACAAGAATCAATACCAAATGTTACAAAATAGCAACAAGACGTACCGTTTTTATTGCTCCTCATTTGTTTCATTTTTCAGTTAAAAACTTAATCATCGTCAGAATAAGAATACACTTCGGTTACCTTCTTTAGGTCAAAGTTAGGGTAATATTGGATGTTTTGAGTCCTAAGTTAATCGTTTATTAAGCTCAGACGGCCGTGTAATTTATTTCGCGTAGTTTGGTTATTTATGTTTATTCTCCTCCTCATGATATACAGTGAGTTCAACATATTTTATTTTATTTAACGAATTTGATTGGGTTTGTAAATGTTTAAGTTTTGAGCGAAATTATTTTTCACATACATATTTAGTTTGAAACTTTTTGACTTTTGTTGGCTTAAGCTGTACAAAATGCATCATGTTGGTCTCGGTGTTACCATCTTTTATGTAGTGTCGGGTCACCTTCCCACCGTTTTTAGTTAGATAAGTTCTGGAAATATTTTTAAACAGATTTCGTCCACCATGCCATAAACCATCATTTACTTTTGGTGGCCAGTACTGATCATCTTCTGTACTGTTCGAATTCCACTCGTCATATAAGGTTTCTTTTCCGCTGTGAATATCTAAAAAAAGTGTACATTCTGAAATGATTGCGTGCATTTGTTATTTCGATTTGTAAATCTTAGGCAATAATGGGATTTCTTAGAATTGTTTTAAAGTATTACTGACAAAATCTAAAATGCAAGGCTTAATTATTGCGATTCTAACCCTGTAGCAATAATAGAAACATCGCAAAGATTTCGTCATATAAAATGTGTAGATGTCGTAAAACAGCACACAATGCTATCACACAATAATGCTGGCAATTATTCATAATGATAATAATTCTAGTAAAAGAGGAAAACAATTACAAGATAATGTTATCAATTAATATCTATTCGAAGTATTTACATTTCAGTATTTGAATATTACTTATTAATTAAAAATTACTTTAATTTAATAAATTTAAAAATCAACACGTAAACTATCTTACCAAGAGAACCGATAAATTTTTCGTCGACCGCATTGAAAAACCCATCGAGTTGTTCTTCAGGAAGATCTTCAATATCAACCCCTTCAATTATTAGGCTACATTTGATGGAGTCAGCATAGAAAAATACTCTGAGAAATAATAACACAGTGTTGGACAAAATCAGCATCATGTTCCATACGTAAGACCAATGAGCAGACATAGCTAATATTGAAGGCATTTTATTTATGTGATGTATAATTTCTGTAAAGATCAATATTTCAGTAACATTTGATATTGTCAATTCTGTGATATGGGCTTCCTTGAAACAGAACGTTAATCATGAAACCAATTTCCAGGTAAAGTTTCTCATGTTTGGTGTACTCCAATAGTTCAATGAATTTTGTTATGGTTCGACATCAAATTGTTGGAAATCTAAAGTGCTTTTATTTTACATTATAGATTGTACATGTAGACCGTTCTGATTAGCCATATCTTGAAATTACATCTTTTATATTGTTACCTATTTATTTAATTTCTATTTTAAATTGTTATTCACCGAAAACGATGCGCAATAATTTCGAATACTTTTCTTTTTACAAATGTTAAACATATTGTTGTCAAGGGCAAGAATGTTAAAGGTTTGGCTTATCTATGGTATATATTTGTAAAATACTTCATATTTGCCGCAAAATATTAACTCTAAGCTCGTCATTGATAATTGACTATTTGCGAAAAACAGATTCTTACAGACGATCAAAATATGTTTTGAACCTACGTAACTTGGATGTTTTTTATTCGTAAAACTTGGTATTCCATTTAGGTATTTTAAAGATAGACAGTTGGTGATTTGTGTACTGAATGTTAATATCTGCAAATTTACCGACTGCTATTATCTGCAAATATAGCATATATAATATACTACTTTAAATGTGTAAAAGCATTTCAGAATTCATCATGCTTATGTTACAATGGTAAACATATATTTTATCATATTAAGTGGTTTTTAAGGAGCAAACAGTGATCACGTATCCTTGCGCTTTACAGGGTTTTCGTGGTTTCTTGCACCAATTGTGACATCATAGCAAAGTTTAAGCTCGAGTATAACGACTTCACATGTCATACAAAACCATATGATCTAGCGATAGATATTTTAATTTTGACAAGATGTGATATTTCTATGTTTTCCTTCATAAACAAAATAACTTCCGATTTGAGAGAGTTAAGTAAACTGTTAAACTCAGATAACTGTATCACATACAACTCTATGTAAGTTCTTTTTGTAGATGTATCCTAATCATGGATATGATCTCCCAGTGAACTTTTAATTTGCCCAAATCGGCGTTTAATTAATATATATGTGCTTGGTTTGTACTATCTTAATATTTTATTTAATATATCGTATACACAAGTAAAAGTTCCACGTATGAAATTCATATGAAATTATCATATATTTAAAGACAAAAAACAACACACGAAAATCATATGAACATTTTTTTAAACCACATTAATTACATGCGTTTTGTAAATCACACGCAGCTGATTTTTTAGTTTTACAGATTCCTATAAAGATATCTCCGAATTCAGTATTCAAATATAACTTAGAATTAAAATGCTAAAACGGGATGTTACCTTTATCTAAAAAAATATCAATTCGACTTTTAAATGGTAGAAAACTGCATCTGATTCATGTGAATATTATATCCATACAAAATTTATCTATATGACTTTCGCATGAACTATTTTAATACTATTTTTATATGAAAAATAAATATAACATCAATATGAATCGAATTATGCACCAAAATTATACAGGAAATCATATACAAAGCGCTACGCATGAAAACTATATGTGACAGATTTGCAGGAGTAATATTTTTAGGGTGTAAAAATGTAGGCATTCTTCACGTCACCCAAATCGCCTATGCCGATGAACATAATTGTTTCAAAATATTTTAAATAGGCTTCTTAATTAATTGTATTTTGAAAATAAAAAGATATGGGGTGAATATCAGAGAGACTGCCCTACAGTTACGAGAAAAACAGAGTAATTGACAAATCTAGAGGGCTCCACAGTGCCTAAAATTCCACTACTCGTTAAAAGCTCTAAAAAAAAAAAAAAAAAAAAAAAAAAAAACAAAAAAAAAAAAAAATCGTGTACGCGTAAAATAATACCGCTCTTAACTGAATATTATCACAAGTATACTTGTAACAGAACATATAGCACAACAACAAACCTATGACCACCATTCTCGATTCGGGAAAAGCATATGAGACATGTGGTGGAGTTAAACTAGTTTAGTGGGTAGCCATCTCCCCCCAACTAGTGGTCAAAGGAAAAAATCAAAGAAAACAAAACCAGTAACCGACGGACCATAAAAAATCAAACACAGAACCAAATCCGACTAGAGAATACCTAAATTACAATAAATATACTTGACACAAATACATGCAAAAAGACGAAACATCTCAAATGAATTCTTGCAGTTACAGAAAGCAAGCTCAGGGTGAGATTCCTGAAGATAAAACATAAAGCCGCTTTTCACGACATTTCATCAACAAACAGTTAATTACTGTGTTGTCAATAAACATGAAAAAACGTAAAAATAACAAGTTTTATTGTTTTGATTACAGCGTCGAACTTGTACCCCACGTGAATAAATTTGCAGGCGTATTTTTGTAACCGGTTTAACATTTTGGTAAAGTGTTGAGCAGCTTGGGATTTCTGTATCCCTACTGCCAACGTTTACCAGTAAGATGGAGATTGCGATAATTTTTTGTCAGAACGTTGGTGAAACATGGTAAAATCGATCTAGTTGTGAAATGTGAGCCCCATACGAACGAGCTTAAGGCACATCCCCATCAAGAAACGGAAAGTTAACGATAGGAAAAGAAAAATAGTCCCTTTTAGTTCAGTTATTAAACCCAGATCTCATAAGAGAGTACGACAAATACTAATATTGGATATATTCAAGGTAAGTTCCTTAGGATAAATTTCATTTGCAAATTTTTGAAGCTCTGGTTATTTGTAGCTAAAACATCATCAAATTATAAAAAAAATATTAAACTTGTCCACCTAATCTGTTTTGAAGTGTAGTTCTCAATTATGGTCATATACTTTGATTCATAACAAGGAAAAGATAAATCTGTAATGAGAGGGGTGCCTTTTTGTTTGCCAACTATCTGTCGATAGACCGTGTTGCCAAATCGCACATACATGTAGATATAATCAAGAGGAAATTTGACACTTTCTTACATATCAAATGATGTCCAACAAGTATAATTGTTTTCAGATTTTTCGCTGAAAGGAAATTATATCTATTGCAGCATATGTAGGAACAACCAGAGTTTTTGAATGATCAATTGATTAGAAATGAAACTTTTCCTAAATAAGCTTGTGTGGTTATAAAGAGTAGAAAAGGCATAAAAGGAATTCGAAGATACCAAAGGGGCAGACAGAAATCGTAAGTCGGAAGACAGACAAGACCATGGTCAACATAATGAAACGAAAGACAAACATAGAACACACAACACTACACTGAAAACTAA
>JARWCS010331412.1:0-12126 GCA_034783895.1 Geukensia demissa | reverse complement strand
ATTTTCACATTTGTAATATTTGCAATTTTTGTTGTGTAATAAATTGCTGTGACCATTTGCTGCCAAAAGAATTTTTTGTTGGTTTTTCATTATGATTTATCCAGGATAATCGTGAGCAAGTACATTTTGTAGTTTTAACTGGGGAAAATTGTTTCCTGAAATTGTCACAAAAGCGGAACTGCTCGTTTATTGATCCCAAAAGATAAGCTCCTGTTCTCGATTGTCCGCGTGCGTAAATAGATAAAATTGATGCATAATAATTCGTATCCACCAACGGGTTGAAAATAAGGTTCGTCACTAATAATAATTCAGAATGTCCTTTCTATTAAAATATCTTTGGTACCTAACTTCAGCTATCAACCATTTGCAAGCTACCTAACCAATGTCATCGGCAAACAATTCAATGAAATCACTTTGTAAATCGACAGGCGCCATCGTTGCTTGTTTAGCTTGTTGAACATGAAAACGTTACCTGTCGTTAGCGAGTTTCGCTCTTATATAGTACATTTCCATGTATGATTAATCTGAATGGGTATAACATTTCGGTTTGCTTGGATAGCAGTACTATGATTGGATATCTTACATCCTATATTTTGGTTTTAACGCTACTGGTTAGGAATTTCTCCTTGAAATGCGCATTTAGCATTTTAAAATTTACCATACTCATGCAGCATTTGTACATATTTTTGTATAATTATATATATATTTATATCCAGTATAACCTCGATGTTTACAGCCGCCTATAACAATTAGAAAAGTCACAAACTTTTTGTATATATACTTTGCCGTGTGCAAATGCCATTGTGGAACAACACCGATACAGGCAGCGGCCAAAAAATGATAACCAAAACTTTGTAGAAAATATCACCATAAACAACTCAACTACCAGTGAAGAAACACGAAAACTCGAGAACAAGACAAAAACAATACAACAGATGAACAACATCGTTACAGGTAGCGACCAAAAAATTAGAAGCCAAAACTTCTTGGAAAATATCCTCATAAACAACAAAACGAACAGTGAATAAACACAGCGACTCGAGAACAAGACCAAAAAAACACGATACAGGAGATGAAAACACATGAGAATAAATCCATGTGGTCCTGATGATGAGATATTGCCCCTGCCTACGACTCGGGCGAAACAAATATTGTGTCTGTGGTAGTATATTTTATATTAGCATTGTCCTCTGTGTAGCTTACTTTCGTAGAAATACTTCCTTTTATGCATCAGCAGGTTTAATTAATGATTTGAATATGATCCATTATTAATATACTTCAAAATATGAAAAAAATGTCAAGGCGTATACATCGGTTCTTCGATAACGGACATGAAGTACAGCTTATGTCGATTTTAAGGCGATCTTGAACTTGCTGTTAAGCGTGGGCTACTGGCTTTAAACGTGCTATAAAGTTGAAGAACAACAATAAAATCTATTTTGTGTCGCCTGCTTCTAGCAGGGCGACATATAGGGATCACTCTGCCGTCTTGCGTCGTCGGCGTCGTCACTTCTAATATTAAACCACCGAACCATTTTAAACCAAACTTTCACACATTCTTTATTATGAGGTGTGGTTTGCACCTCCTATTTTATTTTTCTCAAAATTCAATATATAAAATTTTGCTGCAATTTTTACTTATAAAATGCAGTGAAAAACCGTTTCTAATCTGCTAATCATCCTTAACCACTCAATAGAAATTAAACAAACTTTCACAGATTCTGTATCAATGAATGTAGTAATGCACCTTCTATTTTATTTTCCCAGAAATCCAATGCAGAAAATTCTTTGTGCAAATCTGACTTGCAGTATGCAAGAAGAAGGGGTGGCAACAATTTCTAATCCGCTACTCTTTTTTTAACCTTTCAACAAAATGAACCGAATTTTAACAGAATCATTATCATTAGAGGTAGTATTGCACTTTCTATTTTATTTTTCCAGAAAATAAATATTTTTATCAATATTTGAAATTTTGCTGAAATTTTCACTTATAAAATGCAGTGAAAAAGGGAGGTACCATTTCTAATCTGCTACTCCTCCTTAACCACGAATAGAAATTAAAAAAACTTTCACAGATTCTTTATCAATAAATATAGTAATGCACCTCCTATTTAATTTTTAAAGGAATTCAGTGCAATAAATTCTTTGTTCAAATTTGACTTGCAGTATACTGAAAAGGAGGGGTGGCAACAATTTCTAATCGGGTACTCTTTTTTAACCATTCAACAAAAATTAACCAAATGTTTACAGAATCTTTATCGATAGAGGTAGTATTGCACCTCGTATTTTAATTTTCCAGAAAATCAATATTTTTGGCTGCACTTTTGACTTTTACATGCAGTGAGAAAAAAAGTCGAATATCATTTCTAATGTGCTACTTATTAATTAGAAATTAAACAAATTTTCAGATACTCTTTATCAATAGATGTACTATTTTATATTCCCAGGAATTTAATGCTGTAAATTCTTACTGCAATTTTTACTTACATTATGCTGAAAAGAAACGGGGTAATAATTTATAATCCGCCACTCTTTCTTAACCATTTATCAAAAATTAACCAAACTTATTGCCTTCAATGTTTGCCTTTTTAGGCAAAAGAAAGCAGGCGCAACATGTCTTCCGTGGAAGACTCAATACTAAGTGTATTACATGAATTTGTTTATGTAACATATCACCTATACGGAGTGCATTTGTCCTGTGCCGTACAAAAAAATGAACTGCATCGCATGTAAAAATTGCCCGAGGTCGGTGGTTTTCTACGAGAAACTCCGGTTTCCTCCACTTATAAAACTGACCTGATTTTGACTGAAAGTAATAATAATAATCCTTGGTTGAACATGTTGAACCATGCATGAAGGAAATCTCGCGCTGCATTACCCTTTTGAAAAGATAATCCGACTGAAAATATTTTTAGTATAACTGCATAAGAACAAAAATTCTAAACGGACAAAAATAATCAGATCAATACAGAAATCCCAGGCAATCACCTTTCCCATAATATAGTTCTAGGACATTTGGTTTCTTTGAAATTGTGAAAAAATATGAATGATATGGAAATACTACATTACAATTTCTTTACTAAAGATGAAGGATTTTTCTTACGAAACAAATTATTTTCTTTACAATTATCAGTTCCACCGGATCAGAGTATTTCTGTTCACCTGTGTTATTGGATGAAAGGCATGCAACTGGAATGATAAAAACCTCCAACTGTAGTTCTCGAGAAAACCGTGATCATTGGAAGGTTTGATTTCCGTTTATACTTTAAGCGTGTGCACATCTTATTGGAGACAGAACATTCAAAACGAATATTTGACATTGATATGTTGCTACGTTTATGCATTCTGAGAAGTAATGTTTAAATCGAACAAATGTTGAGAAATCAGTTGTACTATTAAAACTCCATAATATTGTACATTCACGAGAATTTAAAACTACAATCAATCATAAGGAAGGAAACAAACGCACTAATCGATGGTTTACACTAAAGATGATTCGTTTATTTCTTACCTGCGATACCTGCGATAATTTCAAATCCATACATTTTGAATTTATCGCCTAAAAGAAATGTTATAATTAAAGTTATGTGATGTGTAACTAGCATTATTTTTTTTTTTACAAATTACATGTGCCGTTTTTCTTTCCCTACAATTAAGATTTGATTACTGCATGCCACATCATTACAAAGGGTAGGTTTATACTCCAATAGAAACAGTGATGCGATTTTCCGGTGTGTCGCAGGTCATTCTGCTACTCAACGCGGAAATAACACGCGACGATAGCAAAGACACTGTCGCGGGGTAAATCAAAGGCCAGACTTAAAGTAAATTTGATCATAGAGCGATAGATAAACGTTGTTGGCATCGCTCTGCGTTAATCAGTCTCACCGCTGTCGCACCCTGAGTATAAACCCAGCCTTAAATCCAAGTTAATATTATGCCTACATACCGTTGTTGCAACAGTTAAATTCCTGATTACAAATGCCTTTCCGATTTTAGTCTATACACTGAGACACAATGTGGACAAAACGGAGCACTCAGCAATTTTATATAACGAATGGGCCTTGAACCTTTCAGAAATCATTTTTACACTTATTAGTCTAAAGACTTCCGATCCATCCACCCAACAGCTGATGTTAGAGCTCCGGTAATAATCATAATGTGGATAGACACCAAGGACATTCATTTAAAATGAATAAATACGAGAAGAAGATTTTAAAAGCATGGACAAAGTCAATAAACAACTTGAGGCACATTTCCGCCAGAACTCGAAGCCTCACCAAGCTTATCTATTCTTAAATACGTGATCAAATAATATCTGTCATTGTTTTTAGAAATTTATTTTTTTTTTCCCTTGATCATATTTCTTCTAGAAGTAATAATAGGAAACGCTGAATGATTGAAAATAATTTAAAAATAATGAACATATAGCGTGATAAAATCAGAAATTTATACTTTTCTGATTTTAACTCGGTTAATCTTTAAAAAATGATGATTATCAAACTGGGATTCTACATGTTGTTTTCAATAAGGCTGTTAAATTAGAACTTCTAGTTAATTTCAGACACTGAATTCAATATGCCATAAATCCCTTTTTCAAGACTGTTGTCAATCAACCTTTATAAAGTTAATTCTGCACTTTCAATTACAGTATCGCACGTAATGATTATAATGATTAAATGATAACGTATACTCTACAGACAAATACGGCAGAGTCTGCAGTAGCAAAATAGCTTAAACTCTAATGACAAATACAGCAGTAGCAAAGTAACGTAATATACTCTACAGACATTTAAATACGACAGAAGCAAAATAACGTATACTCTACAGACAAATACATTAGTAACAAAATAACGTATACTCTACAGACAAATACAGCAGCAGCAAAAAAACGTATACTCTACAGACAAATACAGCAGCAGCAAAATAACGTATACTCTACAGACAAATACAGCAGTAGCAAAGTAACGTATACTCTACAGACAAATACAGCAGTAGCAAAGTAACGTATACTCTACAGACAAATACAGCAGTAAGCAAAAACATATACACTAAAGACAAATACAGCAGTAGTAAAATAAAGTATACTCTACAGAAATATAAAGCAGTAGCAAAGTAACGTAAAATCTACAGACAAATACAACAGTAGCAAAGTAACGTATACTCTACAGACAAATACAGCAGTAGCATATAACATATACTCTACAGACAAATACAGCAGCAGTAAAATAACGAATACGCTACAGACAAATACGGTAGTGTCAAAAATTCGTTTACTCTAAAGACAAATACAACAGTAGTAAAATAAAACCTATACCCTACAGAAAAATACAGAAGTGGCATATAACATATACTCTACACACAAATACAGCATTAGCAAAATAACGTATACTCTACAGACAAATACAGCCCTAGCAAAATACACTTGAATGGTCATTTATTTTCGGGTACTGGATATATGCAGTGAATGAAAGATAAAGTTTACATCTTTAAAACGTTGTATTTTGTGAAGATTCTCGATTACTTTCTTTACATTTGGCAGTATAATACCGTTTACTCTACACAAAAATACAGCCCTAGTAAAATAACGTATACTCTACAGACAAATACAGCCATAGCAAAATAACAAATATTCTATAGACAAATACAGCCCTAGCAAAATAACGAATATCCTACAGACGAATACAGTAGAAGCTGGAAAATTGGGGGGAATGCGTTCGTTAAAAGATTTTAATATATTTGGACAGAAGTGGCAGATTCATAAAAAATACACTTGTATGCTCTTATTTTACTAAACGTAAATTACTATACAGACAAATACATCATATTCTTTACAGACAATTACATAAATAGTAAAGAAGCACCAATTAAAAACGGTATTACTGATAATGCGTGTTTTTATATAGTACGTTAAACCCAGGTAAAAAAAAAAGAAAATTTTTACAACCGATAAATGATCAATGAACAAAAATGCTTTCCCTGCATTCAGCCATAGAATTGATTTTTTTTGGAAACTGGTTAACTCACATTTTCATATTTTGCATTTAAAAACATTCATCGGCACTTGGCATTGTCGTTCTCTACTATCAGCGTCGTTTAGAGACAAGCCATCACATTTGCTAGTCATATAAAGTCAGATTCCGGTCATACGCTAGATGTTGACAACATTTACCAGCTTAATATGAATGAATTATGTTAGGGGTTTCAGGGATCGGACGTGGACTCAAACCCCCTGACTTGGGATTCTAGGAATTCCTGAAATTTGTCAAACCACAATCATCCAAAAATTTTCAGACAAACTAGCCACTTTGTTTCTAATCCATAGTTATTGAAGTTAATATAGAGGAAATAATAAATTAAGGATGAGATCTTACTGTCTTTATCATTAATCGGTTTGTACCAAAAATTTACTATACGTATTTTAATATGAATACCAACAGGAAATCTAAAGACGCTCTCGAATTTTATATTAGTCCAAGTCTGTCAAAAATCTCAATCAAGAGGTTTTCGTATTTTATATTCGTCCAAGTCTGTCAAAAATCTCAATCATGAGGTTTTCGGATTTTATATTAGTCCAAGTCTGTCAAAAATCTCAATCAAGAGGTTTTCGGATTTTATATTAGTCCAAGTCATAAATCTCAATCCTTGTTTTGATATCTAAGTATTAAATACAAGTGAAAAGTTTAATAAGATTTACATTAGGTAATTTGTTAAATCTGGATGATTTTCTTTCTTTTATTCTTAAACTGGTGAAGTTTTATTCCCGTGGCTTAACATAAAAAAACTTGAGGTCGAAGTACTGCTCAAGAAGAACCTAAGAGCCAACCAAAAGTGGACAAGTTAACAGACACGGCAAACAAGTCAACAGTGACGGCAAAAAGGTCAAGGAGACGGTAAACAATTCAACAGGCATGTCAAACACTTCAATAGGCATAGAAAACAAGTCAATAGACAGAGCAAACAAGTCAACAGACACGGCAAACAAATTAACATGCACATAAAACAAGTCAACAGACACGAGGATTACATAGCGCTAAAATATCAATCTACAATATAAGAAACTACGTGAAAAAACAAGGGTTATCTGCATATTCTGTCCACAAAGAAATTCATTTAATTTTAGATAAAATTAAATTTATTAAGAATGATTTTATTTAACAGAATGGAAAGGAATTAACTTGGTGGCAGGAAAAAGGAACTCGGAGGCCATTTCAAATTATGCTTTTTGACAATGTAGTATCTGGACCAAAAACTAACTTATCTGTAAATAAGCCAGCCTTTCATTTGCTACAAATCATAATTTTTATATTCTCTTAGACGTGAGAAGTCTTTAATGTAAAAACAGACAGGAGATTTCAAATATTGAAAATTCCAACGACTGAATACACAAACTGACATTATTTTAAAACTGCCTTTCTTCATAAAAAATTAAACTTATAAAAATCTACATCATCGTAGCCTTGCACGAATCTTAAATAGGAAGACCAAGACATTGAAATCCTCCATATATCTAAATATGGCGGAAAACGTGACTGCATCTTCTCGAATAGTTAAACGAAATATGTTAAACGTGTAAAGTATTACAAATATCCCAAAGTGGGATGTTTAGAATAAAAAGACGCTTACGACCAAGACTTTAATATCCGAAAGGGAAATCTAGAAAATGTGTTCTCGCTTGCATATGGGCACCAATCGTAAATCAAAATTTTACCCAAAATACACTTGAATATCTTGTGGGTGTTTCGAAAAGGACACAAACAAATTCCAAGAAAACCCTTGAAAATGACCAAGACGCAGTTACTTCCCTTAAAAAGGAAAGTGACGAAATGTGCGTGCACGCGATATCTGCTTCCATCGATCCGGGCTCAAACTGTGGCAATTTGTGGATGGTCCCATTCACAACTTTTGAGACTTCTTGCAGGTTTTTAGCGTGTCCATGGCCTTTAATCTCTGTTTCTATGGTCACTTGTGATTTGGATTGGATAAATGCACACATGTACTTATTTTAGCTTCAATGTCCAAGTAGACTTTCCATCTCCCCAGGAAATAAATCAGTCAATACCCGTGGTACCTCGTAGGCTTCAAACATGAGTCCAGATCTTTGCGGGAATATCTGTGGGCGAACTTTAATCAGTAAATCATCCCTTGGGTTAATGATCAACAACATCTAGTGGGCGTTCTTTATAAAATAGGTTCGGTACGATATACATGATACTGATGTTTCGATGATGATTCTTCTTGGAAAAGGAAAAGCTATACGTTCGTTCGTTTTTGTAATCAAATGTCTCATCTGTGGGTCCATTCTTTAGAGGCCGGAGAGTTCTATAACGAAATTTACCCCTTCTATCGTTCTATATTAGGTTTGGTATTCTCCATAACACCAAGTGATCCGATGGGGTACGGATCTCATCATGTGTCAAATGTTGGTAACGAATCTTTTGATAGACATCGATTTTCCATTTCCAGTTGATCATGTAAAAGTATGCATCCACGGCATGAAATGGTCTGGATCTGGTATGTTTGAACATACATTAAAGTTGGGGTCTTTGGTTGGGTAGATTTGGAACGAAGAATCTTGGTCAATGGTATGATATCTCCTCTTAATGTAGGGAAGTTATTCTACTGTTCGATAAAGGGAAAGTGGAGTCTAGTTATCTCAGTACAATTTGACGTTTTTATGGGTCAGTCTCATTTGTCTATTGAGACTGTCTCTTCAAGAATGTTGCTTGTCAAAGATGGAACAGAGGTAAGACACTTCAAATGTCACTGAAGAAATGACACTTTGGTCGTTTGACAATACTTTTTATATGGTATATGTAGATTTCGACCGACTCGTCAAACCTTACTCAATTGCTCAATTCGCTCTGTGTGGTGTGCTGTGGTGCGATGTGGTATCTACAACATATAGTAGGTTTCGAGTATAAGAAGGTTTTGTAAAACTTTTAATATCTAGTTTTTTATTTCTTCGGAATCGTGGGCCATTATAAACCCCCGTGTTTAACAATATGGTCAGACTTTGAAATCTCATATGTAAATTTAAGTTTGTTTGTTTTATTGGGGTTTAATGCCACTTTCAAAAATATTTCAGTCATATCGCGGCGGCTAGTTTGACTGATTGGGGAAGCCGGAGTACTCGGAGATAACCACCAACATTGGGCAGGTAACTGACAAACCTTATCACGCGCGAAACGAGTCAAACGCAACCCTTTTTATGGTACAAAGTCAGGCGCGAACTCGCGCCATATAGGTGATAGACTACAGTTATCTTTACAGGTAGGTTCAAATCATTGGGCCGCCCAGGCCCCGGTAAAATTAAGTTAGTTGTGGTTTGAATTCGCTATTATGAATAATTCAATTAATTCTTCTCCTGTCCCTGATAGAGTTATGACGATATCGTCCAAAGAACGTTATTTTATTTTTCATATCAAATGTTTGAAAAGGTGAAAAGGTGTTTAAAATTTTATTGATAACATCAAAGGCTCTGATATGGTAAATTTCTCGACAACATTTCGAACATCTACTAGCTCCTTCTTTTTTGCTTGTAAAAAGGGTAGAGCCACGAACATGAATCTTTGGCCCACTAAATTGGTAAAAAAATGCAGTTTTGAATGATAAAGCATACCCTAACTGAAGCTCCAAAATTCAAACTTTAAGTCTCATGCTGTTTTCGTGTAAGATGCAACAATAACATTGAGATATACTTTGTAAAACCTATGTCGGGTGACCGACAAATGCCAAAATTATAGTCATTTTGCTGTTTCCAATCTGAATTTTATACGCAGCACATTCACGGGCCCTTGGAGATTTTAATGTTCTGTATATTGTTAAATATCAAATTTCTATGCAATTATTCTAAGGTGCCTGTGCATGTGCTACTGAAAATAGTTTTATGAACGAAAAAAGAGCACCGTTATCTCCCTTACCACATGTGGTATTATTCCATAACTAGGCAATGGATAAAATAAAACGTTCCAATTTAAACTTTTTCTAATTGACCTTAAGTCCTGTTAACATTCGTATTACTTTTTACAGTTCCTTATGCATATTGCAACTTATTTTGCACAATGATTTAAAAGATGTATTTGAGCAAATGCTAACATCAGTCTGCACTGCTCGGCACCGTTGTCCTTGTAAAAGCAATTGTTACATCAGATCAACACTACAATTTAAAGAAAGTCAATTAACCGTCGATTAATTTACAACGACCTATATCCACGTCTCCTGACCAAATGATTCCAACAACCTACCAATGCGTGACCTACATAAATACTACAAGTTCCCTCTGAGAGTATTAAGTTACTCTGTATGAAAATGAAAAGATATGGGATAAATGTCAGAGAGACTGCTCTCAAACCACGAGAAAAACAGAGGAATTTACAAATCTAGAGGTCTCTACAAGGTTCAACAAGGGTGGAATACCACTCCTTGTGAAAAGCTTTAAATCGCCCCAAATAAAAACTCGTGTATGCGTAAAATAATACTGCGGTTACCTGACTATTATTAAAAATGTACATTTAACAGAACAATAAGCACAAACACAAACCTATGACCAAAATTCCTGATTTGGGACAGGCACATGAGACATGTGGTAGGGTTAAACTAGTTAAGTGGGATCCCAACCCTCCCCTAACGAGTGGTCAAAGGAAAAAATCAAAGAAACTTAACGGTAACAGACGAACTATAAAAATCAAACAGAAAGTCGCCCAATCCGATTAGAGGGTACCTTAATTACAATAAATATACTTAACAAAATACTTGCAAAAAGAAGACACATCTCTAATGAGTGCTCGCAGTTACTGAAAAGGCAAGCTCACGGTGAGATTCCTGATGATAAAACATCAAGCCTGTCAACACGAGATCTCATCAAACACAGTATTTCTGACGATTTTATACTGTGTTGTCAAAATCGAACTAGTTGTGAAATGTAAATCCCATACGAAGATATTATCAAGAATAAATTCGACTGATGCTATCATGTCAGATGAAGTCCAATAAGTATATTTGTTATAAGATTTTTCGCTAAAAAGAATTTTACTTATTGCACCATATGTAAGAACAACTAGACTTTTAGGACGTTAAACACCATCAACCGCCACCTTCAGTCTTGGGTCCATTTGACTGAGAGCATGAATTTGCAGTGTTGGACGTTAATATAACCTTCACAAGAAAATAAATTTTTCTCTGTGCATCATGATTCGAATTGCCCTTGTCCAATTGAGAAATAAGAAGTAGAAATATTCACTCATTATGTTTCTGATGTTTTGTCTTATTTTTAAGATGTAGCATTTGTTTAAATTAGATGACATTTGACAGGAAAAGTCTACCCCTCCATGCCAGTAAGGTCTTTATTGTGACGAATAGATGTAAGCTACAAAATATAATCACTTTCTATATTCTAAATTGTTCGATAAAAATATTTGACAAATAAAAAACTATTTTTCCAAAAATGTGCGACTTGAACAAAAAGAAAATTAATTATTTCGCTCACTCGTTACTATTTTGTCATAAATTCGGGCGAAATTAATTTGGTGTGGTCTTAACATTTTGTTTTTAAAAATGATTGCTTATGTGATTTTGTGAGACATTAAATTTTGTTATTTTATGAGTAAAGAAGCAACTGATAAAAGTCTAGATTCTTTCATCACAAGTAAAAAATTATAGCACATCATGTTACCGTTAACATAATTTGTTCAGAGAACAAATGTAGGTCTACCCGAGGTATTTTGTGCGTTATCGTGATTTAACACCAAAAAAAAAATGGAAAAAAAGTGTTTGGATCTTTTCGTCCAAAATGAAAAGTTGTATTTTGTAAAAGTTACATGTTATCAGCTATCTTTTACAGTTTTTGAGGTATAAAAAATATATGGTTGCTAGGAATTTTGGCCTTGACGCCATATTGTAGAACATGTTAAGCCAAACAAATTGCAATTTAGGTTTCTTGTCTCTTACCGTTTTTGATATATTTGCACAAAACCTTGATTTCACACACCGAAAACGGTTTTCGGACCTTAGATCCTTAATAGTTGGTCCAATAATTTTGGACCCAATATAGCAAATGTAGATCTTCATAAGATAAACATTTTCTCTATTGCATGTTATCAGCTATCTATTACAGTTCTTGAGATA
>JARWCS010331401.1:0-12126 GCA_034783895.1 Geukensia demissa | reverse complement strand
AAGTTTAAGTGGCCTTTAGGGGCTAGTAAAATTGAGGGGGACATGTACATTGTGAATAAGTTTGCTCATTTTAGCGAATTTTTTTAACATCTGAAGATGAGGATTAGTAATTCTGTTGTAAAATCCATTTATTGTTACACAGTAGAAGTAATATTATGATATAGTGCTGTCATTACAAAGGTCAATTTATTTTTATGTACACATTTGTACAAAACATGTAGATCATGATAGATAGAAATCTAATATTAGGGCTTGAAATTGAGGTGATCAGATTAAAGTGTGATTACATTTTTACATGCAAGAGACCAAATTGGATTATTTCAGATACATGTATATAACGCATTCACAAAGTTTTTCATACTTAAGTGGTCGTTTTTTTTTTAAATTTTCCAGGACATCATCATGTGGTTGTATCACGCTGTGTGTTTGTCAAAATTTGCAAAACTTTCTTTAATTTGTATTATTTTTGCTAAATATATTTCATCTTTAGCTTAGGGTTTCGTTCGTTCCAAGTCCCTCTCTTTTGAGACCCTAAGAAAAAGATGAGAACATAAGAAATATGGAAATTTGATTAAAAATGTGATCAGATATATCAGTTCATGAATAAAATGTAAATAGCTCATACTGTTAAATTTGTATATATTTTGTTTCATTACAAGAATCAATTGGTTATATTGTTTTTTTCAAATGTTATTATACATGGTGCATAAAGTCCAGAGAAAATTCACAAAATTTATCCATGCTGTTAGTGTAAATCCATTTGTACTTTGCAGCAGAAATTATTCATATTTGACATTCATTTCTGTGTTCCTTTGTTCTATTAGACATCAAACATGCCAGTGTTCAAAGTTTGGAACCAACAAAAAACCAAAAAGAAAACAGTAGCAGCAGAAAACATTCAAGAGTTGCTTGAAAAAGGTATTTTTTTATTTTTAAGCTTTAAATGTATTCATGGTAACATAATGCATCCTTATATATTCTATTTAAGACCTATATGTACTGCATCTGCAATTTGTTTTCATATGGAAGTAAAGAGAATTTAATTATCTTCCTTTTTGTAATGAATGGTAAATTGGCAAAGTTCTCTAGTCTGCTTATGCATTTTCTTACATTTACCTTTTCTTACCTTTACCCAACCAATCAATAATGATGGGCAATGTAAAATCAGGTGTGCAATATTCACTTCTTGGAGCCTCTCGTAATCTGTTTATTGTAACTAATTTTAAACTTTGTTTAAACTTACATTCTAGTTTGTATCTGGTATAAATATTATTAAGTTTTTACACAAGTCATCTTAAAGTCAAACATAATTAATAAATATAGGTGGACCCTCCACCCATCCCAAAATTGAAAAAGGGGTGAACTTAGGTGATAGGAATGGTAAAAAATTTCCAGAGAGGCTGTTACTAGTTTGCTTTTTTCATTTTTTACAGTGATACAGAAGTTTGAGTATGATGCATATCCAAACGATGTAACATTGGTGTTAGATGAATGTGGGACGGAAGTAGATGATGATTATGTTTGATGGCATATGAAAAGAAAATGTTTTTGTTGTTACTACCAGGGGAAAAGTGGTGTCCACCAGAAAATGAAATTGTGATATTATCAGAACCATCGGGCAGTACAGCTGAGCACAGTTTTACTGAAAAGGAAGTTAAGACAGGTATTCATTAGTTATAGCAATTTAGGAGGCTGGATAGCCCTGCGTAGTAAATATATTATATTAAGATACCTGAACAGATAAAATAAATTTATACAAATGTTTGTAGAAGTTATCTGTATTAAGTTGCAAGCATAATTTGCGACATTTAATCATCAATCAATTCAGCAAATCTTCAAATGCAATACATGTACTGTTAACTCAATTCTAATTCTAAATTAAAAAAATTACATTGAATCCAAACTTTGTAAAATATGGAATAAATGTCTGTGCAGTTTCTCTGACTGATTCAAATTTGGATTCGACGCCATGAAAATTTTTGCATGTTATCCAATCAAAATCAATTATAAAAACAATAGACAGTTTCATAAACTGCATCAAGAAAACAAATATTAAATGTCTAAATTTTTTTACTCACTCAACCCCAAGGCAAGAAAGCATCTGGTTTATTATAAATTTGATTCCTTTATATTCTTATTAAGATCAAGATGAGCCAGTCGTGGTCAAAGAAGTCAGTCAAGTTGGTGTTATTAATGAGTGTGACAAAACTACAGAAAATGTGGAAGCTGTCCAATTAGAACCGCCTACAGCTCTTGACAAATGTAAACTAATTGAATCCAGAACTCCTTTACCAACATTTACGGACTATGTCAAGCAAATGTTAGTTGATAACAAGGCTAAGACTGTGTGGGGAAAAATTGTTAACCAGGCAGCTGATTACTATCTTTGCAAGAACCCATCAATTGGACATAGCTCAGAATACCAAAGCATTGGTGAAAAGATGTTTCGAACATACCCTGGAATAGAACATGAATGCACAAATCCATGGGTGAGCAGAATAACCATACATTCATACATATATGACCATTTGCTAGATTTAGAAAGGCTAAAAAATATATGATGAAGTTTTGTAGGCTTATAAGATAACTTGAATAAAACAGGGGGGGGGGGGGGTAATTGTTATAAAATTATTGTTTATTCTATTATAACGTCATGTAACTGTCAGTGTTTGTTAATATGACAGAAAGCCTCATACATGTACATATATTCTGGACATAAAATGATATCTTGATTAACATTTGTAAGTTAAGCTTTCACTTTTTAATTGTAACCAATCAAATATGCATAGTTTTCGGTGTCTAAAATATTTTTCATTTTATTGGGGTTTGATTACATCTCTGCTGAATTTTAAATACTTTTTGTAGGCATTATTTTGCAAAGACCTCAGCCAGCGTATTAGATGGGTCCGATGGAATAGAAAGAAGAAGTCAACCCCAGCTCTTAGTGAGAGTCCTGTTCCAAAAAAGCTTTTTAGAGTTGAGTCAAGAGATGGGGATTTTCAAGCTAGTACTAGACCAGAAGCTGAATCATCAAGTGAGGATTATCAAAACAACATTGTAGAAATGAAAAAGGAAATAGAGAAAAGACAACCAAATGAGAAAACAATAAAGGCATTTATTGTAGAAACACATTCAAGAAGAGTAGAATGGATAAGAAGTTTGAGCAATGACAGAATAAAACCAATACTTGATGAATTTCCTGACTTTGAATATGGTAGATTTGTAAGTTGAATGTTTTTAACTTTTCAAGTTTTAAAAAGAAAATACAGGTCTCTAACTTTCGTTTAGAACTTTAATAAAATCAGTTTTTCTTGATTGAATCAAAATTAGTTTTTCTTTATAAACCTTTTAATGCATGATTAGCTCAAACATATCTTTCATCTGTGGTCTTAAAGTAGTAGGGCATGTAAAAAATGGGTGGGTGGTGTAATGGTTAGCATGCTCACTTGAAAGTTTGTGGGTCTGGTCCCCTACCCATAAAAAACCAAAGTCATTAAAATTGGTATTTGTTGCTTCTTAGCACACAGCATTTAGAAGTACAAGAAGACATGTCAGTCTCGAGTCAGAATGATAGGACTAGGTAAAGTGGCATGTCTTCCTGTTGACTTTTACTATTACAGACTTACTAGGCTAGCATGTTACATTACATTGTTAAATGTTATATTTCCTGTTCACCGTGTCAGTCTAGTACAAAGTCAGGTTCATTCCTCATCACTCATTAATATGCTTTCATTCTGATTATGCATTGGATATTTTTTTGCATCTGTATGTTAAGCAACATTCAATCAATCTACATCAAAATAGTGTGAAACTCAATATACATTATTTTTATAATTAAAATCTTCTTTATATATATCAGTTTTATTTCTTTATTAGGTGATGTATGAATTCGCTGTCCTCATAGGGAAAGATGAAATGATGAACTGTGTTAAAATAATGGTAGAATTAGTAGATGCAGTAGAAGAACTCATTGGAGAAAAGACAACGGTAAATTATATAGATATATAAGTTTTTATTATTTTAAAGTCGCTTTAAGACCCTTTATGGCAACACCACCTAGCATACAAAGCATGCGATCTATACCGCCACGCCACAGTGACAACCTTAAATATGTTTCTATGACAAGCTTACAAACGTCTTGCTTTGCACACACAGGGAGTCTTGTATTTTTCAGTTATAAAATTCTGTGTTTCAAGGTTAAGTTCAAGCAGTGATTTTAAATCATTTTCAACTAGTGGGTGCCCATTGAAGTGAATTTATCATATTAATACAGATTCATATATAGAACTTATTTACATTTTATTAGCTTTAATGTAGATATAAGATTTTTTTGGAAATTAAATTATTTTCAGATACTCAGTTTCCTAAGATCAATGAAATATATTGGTACTTTAGATCTTCTAATACATTGTAACAGTTTTCAAAGAAATGGCTTTTTCACATGAAAAAATTGTAATTCATTTATCAAATTTACCCAGATTTACAAAACCTGAATATGTAAGATATGTAAAATCTGTATTTCAAAAGTAAAAGACAAAATCAATAGTAGCTTAAAAGCAAAATTTTTAAAGACCTACAATGCCACATGAACTTTATTTAAGAGTTCATAAAGCTACTATGGGAAAAACTCTAGTTAAATGTGTTATTATAAATAATTTCAGTGACACCCAACAAATCTATATGTTTCCATTTGTATGTTAAAATAAATGTTGGCTTTTAATTTCAGGGACCTTTACGAATGCTGCCTGTGGTTCACTACATAAAAAAGCACACTGGTTTTGATAAGGGGGAAGGAAGTCAACAGTAGACCAATTATTACAATCAAAAAGGTAAGTTCTTTAACTTACTTTATTATTTGGATATAGACAGGCTGCAGATTCAAATTCAGTACAGTGGTGCTCCAATAATTTATATGTATAAATTTAAATTGACACTGTTGGATAACCTAATATGTTTTATTTTAAGTTAAAGTTTAGTTTCTGAAAGCTTTGTTGAGTTCTATTTTGATTCATTATATACAGTTATTTTCATATTTATGATAAATTAAATCATGAATATAAAAAATAATGTTTTCTTTACAGGACATGTCTGATGAACAGAAGGACAACATTTCTATGACAAAAAAGGAGGAATATCCAGCTATTGTTCTGTATTTGTCAGGGAATCCTGAGACTTTTGAAGAGATCGTCATTGTAGGAGATGAATGCCAAATATTTGCTCAGACCTCAACAGTCTTAGATGGACTGATGTTATGTGTTGCCGTATACTACATATTCTCCTTAGAACATCCTAAAACTTATTCCCAGCTCCTGGGAATAATTCTGGAATATGTAATGAATGAACCATACACAGGAATCAAATCAAAGAAATTTTTAAAGCTACAAAATGACTTAAACAAAAAATTAAGGCCATGAACATGATGAATTTTCTGAATGATGATAATTCAATACCATTAGGACAATGAACTCTTTTATAATTCCTGAAAAAACTTTACATTGTTGATTGTAATTGATACACATAAAGTCTAATAAATATCTATGTGAATATTATCTATTTCATTCAATAAACCAGAAATTTCAATAGTCAAATTTCAGTGTTGATAATGTGCTCACATTTATTAACACTAGTGACAATATCCATTTTTAAAACTTTAAACACCCATTAAATGCTATGCATTTAATTTGTTACAATAAACATGTTAGAATGTTTAACATTTTATATTTTAAACATGTTTAAGTGTTTTTAATCTGTTGCATAGAATAAACATGTCGGGGTGTTTATAATTTAAACACTAACACGTTTAAGAAGTGTTTAAAATTTATACAGGTGATGTTTAAAAAGAGTTTACATATTAAACACATGTGTATAAAAAGTGTATAGGAAATAAACATCTTAAAGTGTTTAAAAAATAAACATGTTAAGAAAATAAAAATGTTAATGTGTTTTTAATCTGTTGCAATTTTGTGTTTAATTTTAAACACTCAGTTTTTACAGTGTACTACATACTGAGACTACATATCATACTGCAATCATATTTAATAACTAGATGTGTTTTGGAGAGTAACACATCTACAGCTTTTCCTGACAGGAGGTTCGGTCATTTTTCTACACAAATATGTTCACGCAAATCAATGCCTGATATGTTTATTTAATTGGTCCACGGTAAGGTGTCTTATTCATTCGGTCGACGTAGGTGCCAGCCGTACCTGAAACAAACGAGAATAATAAGCATTTTACATGCAGGTCTTGGTTTGCGTATAACCGTCGATTTATTGGATTATTCTTCTCTTTAGGAAGGTGGTCTGGTCTGCACATTTTTACCGCTAACTGACAACATTATTATCCCGTAATTCAAGTAAATCGAAACAACACATAACACTGTATACTGATTGGATACAGGAAAATACACTCTAGATCGCTTATGCGTATAACAAATGCTCAGGTTTAACAAACTGACCAGGGCACGGACCATTTTCTAGGAATGGGGACCTGGGATTTGTATGCAGGCCAGAAAATTTTTTTTTCGACCGCATCGCGGGTCAGATTATTTTTTTAATGTATAGTTAATGTAAGAAAATTTCCTTGGAAAAATTTTATTTTTTCCAATGGCCAGACAGTGGGCCAGAATATATTTTCACACCAAATGCTGGCCTGAATATTATTTTTGACAAAAATCAGGGTCAGAAAAATTTTTTCTTAAAAATTTCAGCCACCCCCATAAAAAATCAAGTTGTCCCCTCGGTCGACGCCTGATTATATAGCGCCAGCAGTTCTTTAGTTTTTCCAAAAGAATGACTATACTTGGCAATGTCAGCTTTATTCTAATTTTTGTTTCATATTTTATTGAAATGCAAAATAATTTGGTTTGCAAGTTAAGTGACTTTCTCGGATATTTGATACATTTTGAATCGGTTTCGAACAAATTGTTCCAAATATCATATTCAGGGTCGGATCGAGAAGGGTCTAAAGAGTTTCCCTTTTTTAGAACATTTATCGAACATTTACAAACATTTTCGCCAAAGTTTTTTTCCGGATCACGGGTTTTAATCAAACAGTTTCTTTTCGGAAAGTCCGGATACGCGCCACCGATGCATGACATCAATGGCATGCCATGTCAACGATTCCATTTTTTTGCCGCGACAGTAAATTTTTGATATAATAGATTTTGTGCTTACATTGACTAAAGTGTCCTTTTTTACTCAGTTTTGCCATTTTTAATAAAATTTCTAAAATATCATTAAAAGTATTATATGCCAACCGCTTGCTGAATGACATTCGGCGAAATGGAGAAATCTGCATCTGGACGAAAACTAGGTCTGTTTTAGTAACTATTAAGCTCTTTGTTGGCTATTAGTTATATTCACATATTTTAAAGTATCGTTATCATCAAAAGTTATCTCTCTTTAAGCTGTTATATATCGGCTTTACTTAAAATGAAGACTTCCTTGATGATGTCCCTAACATACAGTGTAATTGTGACAGTTTTACTTTCATTTTACATGTATGGTAACCAACAGACCATCACCAGCATCCGAGATGACATACTTAAATCTGTTAATGAGACTGGCAACATGCTTCGACAGGAAGTTATTATAAAAGGTAAAAATATTAATCAGGTAACTTTACATATCAGGGAAGGAAGAAAACTAAGACAATAAACGGAAAAGGTCGAGTATTTAAATACATCTCACCTAAGCAAAAGACGCCCTTAAAGCATGTTTAGCTTGCTGGGGGAGAAACCAAACGGCCTATTTTTAGAGCCGCCCTTGTTGGATTCTTGAACTTAAGTTCCTTAAAAACGAGAACTCTATGTAATTAGAAATTGTTTTTTCAATGAGGTTATTTTTGACAGTAAAAATTTCTTAATTTACATTACTTGTTATAATTTATATAACCATCCCAATCAGTAGAATTAATTCTAACAATAAGTTATTAGCCCCAAGATAATAATAACTATTAATTTGAAAAATGATAACAGAGGATTTTTTTGTGGATATACATGTATTTACAAGGAAACTGAAATTTTATTTTAATCTTTTTTATAACCTATTATATGGTAATAATTATGAAAAAGAAAGAGGTTCATTAGGGGTCACATGATTTCACTTCTGAGAATCCACTGTCAAATTTTAAAATTAGAGCTTTATTCATGTATTATTAAATAAAATGTATCATCAGTTAAAAGCCACTATGAAATCAGAAATCAGCTTATAATCAGGGTGTGCAAAATGTAAATCTTACCAAATTTTAGACAAAGTCTGGGTAGTTTCTGCTCTTAGTGACTTTTGCCACATGCTCTGTGCATAAACAGTTTTTTAGTTTATTTTATCTTAATTTGATATGTACATCTTATTTTAAATCAAATACCGAACTTGGATGATAAGTGTTTCTATCATAGGAAGCCAGAAAACCGGGGTTGAATATTTGACAAAATTTCTTTTATGGTTAGATATTGTCTTTGTAACCCTATGTCCTAGTGTTAATATTCTAGTCATCAAAATATTTAGGTTTTTTGGTTTATCTGTCTAACGCCCATGTGGCCTTATACATTGTACCATCACTTGGCATCCTTGTGCTAAGCATTCCAGCTTCTTCAACAAAAAGGATAAATAAAGAAAGCAATAAATAAAGTCTTTTATTAAAAAAAAACAATTTTGTTTAAAAAGAATTCTAAAACATACCAAAAGGGCATGCAGACAGAAATCGTTCGATCAGAAGACAGACAAGACCGTGGCCAACAAAAAAGACAAACATAGTACATTGTACGCACAACACTACATTGAAAACTAAAGCTAGAGAAACTCGAACCCTACAAAAACTAGGGTGAGTTAAGGTGATCCGGAAGGGTAAGCAACTCCTGCTCCACTAGTGGCACCCATCGTTTTACTCAGTAAACAAAACGGGTATATAGTCACAATCGATGTTATTCATAACCAGTATAGGAACGCATATGTTGTCACGACAATGGGAAGATATCAACTGTCATTTGTGAAATGTCAATTGAATATTTCGTACCGTTCAACCAAATTATGATATCGACCGAAAAATTTCCGAAGTGATGACTATTCTTTCCTTGATTTCTTTTCCAGTAACTGTTTTGCCCCCAGCAACCTCTTTCAATAAAATCCTGATAAGAAGCACAAGTTCTGGAGTATAGAGTATCAACTTGGTTAGTTAGACAACAACCATTGCTAAGCTACATAAACTGGAGCCACAGAGGGTCTCCGAAAAAATGCATACAGAATCATAACTTTTGTCCGTCGATTCTATCAATTTGTATTTTTGTTCATTGTAGGTATAGAGTATCAACCAGCATTTTTTGCAGTCCTTAGTTCTAGTCTCAATTTAGTTCAGAATTCCATAGTAAAATTCGACAACGTGAAAACAAATACTGGACATTATAACCCGGGAACCGGTTTATTTATAGCACCCAAACCAGGACTATACTTCTTTGTTACCAAGTTTTTGCGTGCATCGGAAGGCCATCTTGAACTATTATTGATGAAAAACGACGAAATAATTGCTCGAGGACTTGCCGGGAAAGTAGAGATGAAAAGTACCTCTGAAATGGATAATTCGTACAAAAATGGACGATATCAACAAACAAACACAGAAAAATTCGTGTTTGCAGGAATAATGGCAGATTCGATTAGTGCAATAATTGAATTGAAAGAAGGAGACAGAGTATATATACGTCATCCCCAATCATCATCAGTAATATATGGTGACAGTTTGTCCATGTTTTCTGGGCATAAGTTATAACATTTTCCCGGTTTTATGTTAATATAAACAGAACAATCTCTCATTATGTACATAGTTTACGAGCGCCAAGCATCGATAACGCTGTATGAGAGGTGGATCCAGACTTTTAGACGATATCAACAAACAAACACAGAAAAATTTGTGTTTGCAGGAATAATGGCAGATTCGATTAGTGCAATAATTGAATTGAAAGAAGGAGACAAAGTATATATACGTCATCCCCAATCATCATCAGTAATATTTGGTGACCAGTTTGTCCATGTTAATATAAACAGAACAATCTCTCATTCTGTACATAATTATCGATGCTTGGCGCTCTCGATTACGAGCGCCAAGCATCGATAACGCTGTATGAGAGATTGATAAACAGAAGTGGATCCAGACTTTTGGAAAAGAGGGGATCGATTCTGGACCTCTTGATTCATCAATTTTATCGATTTCTAAAAAGATTAAGACCAAAATTTACCCCATACTTTTCCTTTTTTATCGTTTTTGCGTTTCAGGAGGAGGGGGGCACTTGATCTTCTCCTGTTAAACGTGGCTTTCAGATTAATTAATTAACGAGGTCTTAAAATGCATCAGGTTTTGCAAGAACTGTAAGAACGCTGTATGTTTGATATGATTAATAAACTGATATGAACTGTAACGTATTTAATTTACGAAATCTGATCGTTGTTGTAATGCCTCGTTGACACCTAAGTGAATTTCAGACTTATGACAAAAGTATTCAGACGGATGTAAAATTCCTTATTATTTCTATTACAAAACTAGGTTCTTTCAAAAAAAATATTTTTAAGTCAGTCGAAGATGGATTTTCATGAAATAAACACTGTTGGAAATAGAAACGACAGTTGACAATAGAGATGATTTCTGTTTGCTTTTTGATGTAATGATTTCAAATGACAATTAAGTTGAAAATCAAGATGTAGAATTTCCTATTAAAACTTTCATCAAGCATTATCGAAGGCGCATTGAGCGAATGTGCCTTGAATTCTCATTGAAACAGTCAATTCGCATTCGAATTTGCATTCAATTCGCATTATATATATGTCCGTGTTTGAACTTATTTTATGGCATTGCCGAGTCTGTTTAAAGATGTAAACTTTGTAAATATTTTGATTTTGCCATGCTTGACACGTGTTAGTGAAGTAATCTCTTATCTGCATTATGAGTTTGTTTGTTTGTTTGATTGGGTTTTCCGCAACTTTCAACAATATTTCAGTCATATCGCGGCGGTCAGTTTTACTGGTGGGGGAAGCCAAAGAATCCGGAGAGAACTGCCGATTTTTACTGGATATATTTCGATTGCGTTTAGGAGTGATGCTTAATTAAGATATTGACAGCTTTTTACTTGGTTTAACCACTTTTTATTTAAAACTCCAACCGTCGCAATAAGTCTTTACATGTATATGGTACGTTTTTAATAAATACACTCGAAAGTACTGCTTCAATTAAGCTATATGAAGGGTAAATAATGTTTATGAGGTAACTGACAAACCTTATCACGTGCGATGCAAGTTAAACGCAACCCGTTTTTGTATGGTAAAAACTCAGGCGCGAACTATACATGTAGGTGATAGCCTAAAGTGATCTGTACAGGTAAATTTAAATCATATGCCACACGACCACCTATATATATAGGTCCCCCTGTATTAGAAGACCGAAATATAAACATAATAAAAAAGATCGTGTACTCATGTCCAAACAAACCGACATATGCAAAATTTATCGGACAGAACATCTACGGTCTGTAATACGAAGAATGCAACCTAGATTCTTCGTAATTTCATAGGTTCAGAATCCTAAAAAAAATTTGGTTTCCCTGACCCGACTGAATCGCTTTCAACCTGCCGGGTCGTATTTTTACTAAATTAAAAAAAAAAAAACACCGGGAAACGCGATTACAACTCGTAATTGTCCAATTGAGCATTGCCGAATTGTAGTAGAAATATCACAAATTTGACCGCAAATGCACTGTGTCTGCAAATGGCTGAATTCTGGGCGATTGTAAATACGGACCGCCTCCGAACCGGTCAAAACCGCATTTTTCCGAATTTTGAAAACCAAAAAATCCGATGTTCTGAACGTCAGAGAAGTGCAGTGTATCAGAACATCGGATTCTAACGTTATAGGAGTGCAGCGTATCAGACCATCTGATTTTCATGATATTGCCGGGAAAAATTAATTTGCACATAATTATATACTTAACAACATAAGAAACGCACCATTTAAAAATACGTTTTTCAACCTGAAAAAAGTATTTTTGGTTTTCAACATAAACTGTCCCATTTAATGCACCCTTCAATTTTCTTTACTCCTAAACTTTAAATGTCTTGGTCATTGAAGCGCGAACAAAACCACTGC
>JARWCS010331390.1:0-12127 GCA_034783895.1 Geukensia demissa | reverse complement strand
TCTAGGTGTAAGTCTAAGTAAGAAGCAGACCTTTCTGTTTCTGTAGTATCTTTGATTTCAAGTTCAATGGGATAGATACTATTCACACGTATTTTGTTTTTCATAACACTCATATTAACTTGTTGTTCTGATCTGAAAGGAATTGTTCAAACGTCTTTGCAATAATGCGAATTATTTCATGGAACTTTATTAACATAATTTATAGCCCCTGAAATTTCGTGCACCATGATATCGCCGATGTATAGCAATGCTTGTATCTGACCAAAAGAGATTTTGCAACATGGTTATTCCGGTAATCCTTCTGTACAAATTTGTATTACATCATTTACAGCAATCTACACCCAAATGATATCAAGCAATGTTAAACAATTTCTCTGTGGTGTGAACAGCGACTATGACAATCGTTATCCACCGTTATTTGTTACATTGTTTGATTTTTTTTGTTTGGTTTAGAAAATTCTAATAAGTATCTATATTTGTATACCACCCGACACTAAAAAAAAATTTCCGCTTTTGCCCTTAAAAGAAATAAATACAGTTCAGAAATCGTACTTTGTCTGTTTTTTTAGCTTTCATACAACATTCTGTGTTAAATAAAATAGGCATATGCGCGCACTGTCTTGTAAAACGTTTTTCAATGAAAAAAGCGGTTGTTCCACAGAACTGTTAATTTCATCTCCTATATACAATAGACCACCTACAAATAATAATTAGCAGTCATGTCCATTTTGTATGCTAAGAAATTGAGACAATTCATATTGCAAGTACCTCCCCTACCCATAAGTTCACATACATTCGAAGGTAATAGTAACACATAGGAGTAACAGTTAAAAAGATATTTCACTGCCATACTGCAAAGCGACTTGCACACCTCGCGAAGCGATGTGTCCTTACGGCAGGGGTCGTTTCAGCACAAAAAATGGTACGATCGGATCCGCACCTACCGAACGGGTGCTACGGCAGTGTAACAAAATAAACCTGACTAAGCTTAACATAAAGAAATACGTACGCTGGACGGTGTCTACAGTGACATCTGTTATCATCACCACAATGCCACTCGCCATGATGAGCACAATGTCCATGACAATCATCATCTACGGTACACATGTCCGTCTGACGTCTGTAATGAAAATTGAAAGTTGGAAGACTTTCTACAAAAACGCATTTTTTTTTGTTGTACGTGTGGGGTTTCTGATATTTCTTGGAAATTACAGTTAAGATTATTTTAAGATAGCAGATAAAAACCATTTGTCCTCCTATCAAAATGCTATTCGTTTTGTTCTCTGAGATAAACTAAATAAGAAATCGATCTCTTACTTTTTATATAACAACTGCTCAGTGAGCTGAACCTGCATTTCTTCTTCTTAAAGTTTTTGAACGAGGAGAACTTGCTTCAGTTGCTTACAATCAGGTTTCAGTCTATTTGATTGCTATCTAATATCAAATTATCATACTTTTGTTATATAAAATCAACCATCAAAAATCAAAAATCAAATATACAGAGGAAATATTATAAAAATGTTATAAAAATACTTGATGTGATATGATTGTCCTTGAGACACCGTCCATCTAATAAGAGTCGAAATTAAATCAATCTTTTGAAGGGCTAGTTATTAAAAAAGGCATTTGTTTATAAAAAAGTCAATATTCTGAAAGATTAATGCACATATATGACTAACAAACCTCATGCCTAAAAAAGAATTTGACCCTTTTTGTCAATTTTTGTTCAAAATCCATATTCTAAAAGCTTATTGCCCAACTACATGCTAAATATTCTGTAAGTAAAAAAACACCATAAAATCACCAATACAGGAGGAGCAAAGGAAGTATACCTAAAATAAGAATTGATCCTTTTGGGTCACTTGTTCCACAATCAAAATTCTGAAATATTGCTTATCTATAGTCTTTATGCACCCAATTAATCTAGTTTAACTAATAAAATGTAGAGTTCAAGTCACAAGCCTGAAGTAGTATTTAAAAAGGTTGGGTCCCTGGTTTGCACTTAGTCAATATTCTGAAAGCTTTTTGCGCATCTAGGCCTACATGCTATATGCATTTTATAAGCACGCACACACACACACACACACACACACATATTTTTACGTACACTGGTCTGTTATCATCACCACAATGCCATGAGCACAGTGACCATGGCAATCATCATCCACGGTACACATGTCCGTCTGACGTCTGCATGCAAATAATGCGTAAATCGCAAAAAATACTTTTAAAAATTACAGGCTGGTTTGGTAGATGTGAAATAAACATAAAGTTAACTTTGCTAAATAATTATTATTTATTTATTTTTTTTTTATTATTTTTTTTTTTTGCTTTGATTTTGTCGGTCTTTGATTTGTTTGCTTTAACTAAAGAACACAAAATTTGATAAGAAAGCGGATTTCCAATACAAATGGCAATATGCGATTAAAAACTAAACACATGGACAATTATTATATTGTGGATGTATATATGTAAAATACTCACACATCTACAGCTTGACAGACACAAACTGAAACTGTAAAAATCAAACGATAATACACAATTGAAATTGATTATTGTTAAACGCCATGGTAGTTGTTTTCAGCCATATCGTTGGGGCATTTGAAACTCAAATTTTCTATTATGAAAATGAAAAGATATGGGGTAAATGTCACTGCATTTCAACCACGAGAAAAACAGCGGGAATTCACAAATCTGAAGGTATCCACAAGGCCGTCAACAAAAGTGGAATACCACTACTTGTGAAAAGCTCTAAATCGCCATAAATAAAAAATTGTGTATACGTAACAAATACAATTCTTTTAAGACGATTAACAACCTATTTCACTGGAGCAAACATTATTCTTGCGGACCAATAAATGCAAACCAACAAATACAGAAAAAACGAATCTCAAAATGAAATTTTATACCCGTTCCCGTCGATAGGCAAAATAAAAACGAATTAAGTAGTCGTTTTTTAAAGTTATTGTGTGCGTTGGAACGACTGAGGTGTATATCTAGTCTTTTTTTATTCTTCCCCTGGCCATTTACCCTTGGCGACGAATTCTTTTCGAAAGAAAAATAAACTTTTTTATTGACTGTTCCTTATTTTTAAAAATTACCTTTAAATTGATATTTTCAGAACTTGACAAACGTAAAGCTTTGATCTTGGTTAATCTTACCAAAGAGTACTGAAATAACAGCAACACAATTCATCTTAAGTAATGTAGATGATGAAGGCCAATGTGGTCGCTTATTTATATCTAAAACCAATCGTGACGTGCAATGTAAGCAATAATATTAAAAGAGAATCGTGATCACAGCATTGTCATGTGATTCCGCCATACGGGAATCAAGTTGAGAAACTGTACATATGTGAAGCACTGTGAGAACACTGTGTACTAAAACACTGCATCACATATCTTATCAATCTACTTCATACTTAGTCCAAGAGAGTAAACGTATGTGACGGGTTGTTTTCAACTTTCCTATTATTTTGTGGCAATATATCAACTTCCTATTAATAATTTACATGTGTCACAGTTAATACGCTACTACGGTATCAAATTATCCGAATTCTGAGCAGAGTTTTGTTCTGGGTAAGCAGGGATGCATCAAGGTTTATATTCTTCCTCCTTAATTTTACTGTCATCATCATGAATTGGTTAATCCGTATGGTATCTGTGTATATCAGCTAGTTCTGTTACGACTGGCTTTACCTCCCGTTTACACAGTTTGTGGATTTAATTCCCGATTTCACGCGATTTTGAGAATATCCCAATTTTCCATTAGGATTGTGTGTCAGGCACCATGCGCGGGACACGGGAGCTTACCAAATCCGGAAAAATTATCCGTTTTGGTTTGACATTAGGAGCTGCATCTACAAAGCACATAAAATTTATATAGGAGATGATGAAAAACACACCCAAATCTATATAAAAATTTTCAAAAAATATACCCAAATTTTTGGGTTAATCCAGAAAGGCGCTTTTTACGCAGATAAATTATTAAAAATTTAAATAAGGAATGGATTGCCGTCTTTCCGGCATTTATTCCTTATGCTTTATTTTTATAATAAAACATCCATGAATTTTTATTTTTTAATAGCAATCTAAACAAATATAAAATTTAACAAATGCTCCAACCATTAGACTTCAAAACATTATCCGAAGCGACAAACATTTAATAAAAAAAAACATTATTTATGTCGCACCCTATTTGAACATCAATGTTTAAAACAATGAATAGGAGTACACTGATCATATCAGTACTTTGAAACAAATACTTAATCGACCAATATTTAGACAGCTTTTACAATGAGTGCAATCGATTATCGTAAAATGAGAGATTACTGTTCAAAGTGCTAAATAAATGTTCTCAAAAATATAAATCTTGACTAATGTTAACTTGTCCACACACGCTAAAATGACTCATGTTAACATATCATGTTTTGTAAAAATCTACTGAAGGATGTTGATGCTGGCGTGTTCACAATGGTTTTCGGAATGATGGACTTACGGTCGGACGGCGGCAAGGAAGAGAGGACAACGGCGTTACGTGAACAACAAAAATGTAGTGTCGTCGACATCTAACAAAGAATTCCGCTTTAACCTGTGCTAGGGGCCGTCTTGAACTTACTGTAAGGTGCTAGTTTTTACTCCGTGTTGAAGACCTCATTGTGACTTTGAGATGAAGAACAGCAATTAAAGCGCTGTTCTTTTGCTTCAAATTCACTTGCATATATGAGATTTTTGTGTCCTGAATATTTACACCATATCCCCCTTTTCTATTTCATGTTAACATATGGGGTATGTACTTTGAATAAGACCTGCAACTAAAATTCTGTTAAATGAATATCTCATAAAATACATCCCTTCCTCCCCATACCAAAAATACGTTCCACATTTTGTTGTTGATAGGTTTTGTTGGGAGATTAGAAGGTTGCCACATAGTGATGTGGAAAAAGAAAATAGTGCACTGTAAACTATATTATAAGGTAGAAAATATCCTGTTTTATATTGAGTGAAGTGGACAAATCTCTTGAAATATGTTATACGGCGTGTATGTGCATTTCATGTGTTCGTTCACTATGATTTTAATTCGAGTACCCCTGTGGGAGAGATGTACTACACCATCAGACGAAGAAGAAGAACAAACAATTGATTCAATCGAAGAGTTTCAGATTGCAGAGCTAACTAAACACCTTCTTTTTGCTGTAAATTCATTATAAGTTAATATGTATCGGGTTCCTCGAAAACAAAAAGGGAACAGACAATGGCTGCCTCTTGTATGAAATTTGACCTTATAATCTACCACCTTTAGCTATATTCTAAAAATATCACTTGGTTACCTGATATCCATTATGACCAAGTGTGTACCATGTTTCGTAAAAATCCACTGAAGGATGTTGATGCTGGCGTGTTCACAATGGTGTTTCGGAATGATGGACGTACGATCGGGCGGCGGCATGGAAGAGGAGGACAACCGCGTCCAGTCGCCAAAATGTGGCAAGTAGATAAAAAGCTTGTGAAGGACAATTATCCGATCCAGGGTTCTAATGTAAAGTTGTGAATAAATTTAAGTGTCAATAACCCGAACCCTAGCTCCCGAAGTAGTTAGTATCCTTAAAAATAAGGATTGAAGATCCTTAATAGTTTTTATTTCTGCTCAAATGTCTTTCTTCTTTACAATCCTGAACAGACCAGTTTTAATTAACGTGAATAGTAGATACCATTAAACTAAAGTGCAGAGGTATATTGTAGACCTAACCGCCTCGGTGGTGTAATTGTTAGCGTGCTCGCGTCGAATTCGGAAGGTCGTGGGTTCGATCCCCGGCCGGGTTAAACCAAAGACATTAAAATTGGTATTTGCTGCTTCTCCGCTAAGCACGAAGCATTTAGGAGAAAGAGCAAAGACTGGTCGACCAAGGGTAAGAATAATGATTCTGGATAAAATGGCCGATCTTCCTCTTGCTGTCGTGAGTAAGCACGTTGAATATCAGACTCATATTGTCAGTCTAGTACAAAACAGAGTTCATTCATCATCACCATCATTCATCAATATGCTCTCGTCCTGAATATGCATAAAATATTTAACACGGAATATATCTTATTGCTGTAGTTTTCTTTTGAAAAATTTGTTTTATTTTCATTGATGTTTAGAAAGTTTAATAATTTTTTGATGAAAAAAGCAAAAATATGCATAGATTACTATTCATCTGAATAGACCAGAGGTCAAATTGCTTAGCTCATATGTGCATGCATTTTTGTTTTTACTTGATAGTGTTTATATGATTAAGTTATTTATAGTTAATTGATATTTTCAAACTTTTTCTGTATTTTGCAATATGTCGACACACCAAAAAAATAATTCTTGTATAAAATTGACCAGTTTAATAATGTATTTCGACTATATAACTATAAAAAGTACAGCTAACTTTATAAAAAGATTCTATTGAAGTCAAACATTACCACAGAAAGCCATGAATTAGCTCGATTCTTCGTTTTTAAAATATTCTGAATTAAAATGTTCCTTGGTTCAAATTGATTCCGACTTTTGGGTGTAATCGAATTTGATGATATATCATTAATAGATATTGAACATTTTTGTCATTTCCGAGGGTCGAACACCAGTTCGAACAAAAGATTGGTAGATTGGTGATATTTTTAGTGGCCCAATTTTCCAAGAGGCCACCCAATATTGACATACGTAGCATTTAAAAACATTGCGAACTCCCAAGTGACTGCTTAATTGTTAAATGGTCTGTAAGTTAGTAAAATACACAGGATATTATCAAGATTACCCGACCTGGTCATTCTCCAGGTCAACACAAAGGAAACAATTCCCACAGAATCCTGAAAATTTATCAGAAAAAGAGAATCCTGCAAATAAATCAGAAAAAAGTCAAAGTTAGTATCTTTTGTAAATTCAGCACGACTATTCTATCCTAATTTCAAAAATAAATTAAAACAAGAGACAATCCCAAACAATTTTATAGGGTATGGCCATTTTCCCAAGTATTTAGGTTCACTAGTATGACCATTTTCTAATAATTGTTAAAAAAACCCTGAACTCGATCACTGAATGGTTATTGTAAAAACTTTTATAAAATTTTTTGCTGAACCTGGCATAGTGAAGAAATTATATTTGCTTTTAAAGCCTGTTTACAATCAATATACCAGAATCTTGCGATTTTGTTAAAAAATTTGACAAAAGGACACTCACAATAAATCAACGATTTCTTTTTCTATAGATGATCACCATATGTATACATCATTGTTTTAGCGCTATACCGTTTCAATGGTTCTTGGTGTCCTTCATATTTAGAAAAATCAGAGATAATTGCTAAAAACAAAAGGTTTCTGCAATAACTTTTTTTAGTTATAGACTCTTGTTTATTTACATTTAGATATGAGATAACCTTTTAAAGGTTTCATTCTTAAAATACTTAAAATTGTGAATTTGATTATACAAGTGAAACAAAAACAGAGGAAAGTTACCATAACTCTTTAAATCAGAAAATGATGGGATACATTGGTTATTTTGTTAAGGCTGCAGTAATTTAATTCTACGTTTAACGTCAACCATCGGAGACAAAACCTATGAGGAAGGGAGGAAAATTAAAAACAAACAAAAATTTTAAACACATTTTTTATGGTGAAAGTAAGCTAATTTCGTACATATCTGAATCAGTTATGCCACTAGCACAGGTTCTAAAATATCAATTGACAGCTATATATGTTAATTCGAATTATTTTTCATGTAAATCTTTAATGTCACTAAGAAATTTCTGCAAAAATCCTGAAACAAAAAGAGTGAGTCAAGTCGGGAAACATGATTCCGGTAATTTTCGGCAACACAGGGAAAAAGTGCTTGTTTTTATTTCTTGTCAATTTTACAAAACCTACGCGTGCGGCTGACGTTAAACATAGAATTTATTTACTGCAGCCTAATTGTTAATAAATAAGTTGAAGTTGACAACAATATACCATCGAATCAGCAACACCAGACTCCTCAAATCTTACACTAATACATTTTTTTTTGTACAGCCAAACCAAAGTACAGGCACACACTAGAGCAGGGGAACTAAGCCCCAAATTTGGTTCCAAGTTAGACCTTGTGACTTCAATAAGTTGTTTTGAAATTGTTGTTTAATAAAAATAACTTCTAATATAATTTAACCTATTTTGATGTAATTTTCATTGTTTTGACAAAACAACAGTGTTACATTTGGCTGTTTCAACAAATATAATATAAGTTCTATAAAAATACTACATTTAAAGACTTGTTTTGTTGAAATAGATACGAGTGCACAGAATTACTGTGATACTCTGAGCATCAGGCATCAGTGTCCTGGATAGCAAGGACAAAATCCATTTCTGATTACTGGCATATACCACATCAACCATGTTTGTATATATGATGCATCTATACTGTAAGTCAGAGTTTGTTGGAACGGGTAAAAAGGTTATGAAAGAAAAATTGTCTACCATATACTTAGTGTTTATTATGTAGTATGAAAAATGCAAACAAGTTGCAATAAAAATTTTAGCAATGACAATGTAATTTAAACTAATCTGAGTTTTTAATTCTCTACAGGGATTTTACAATGTAAAACTAGCCCTTTTTCAGCTCGAAGTGTTTCTTTGTGCACGCTAGTGGGGGCCTGGGAGTTCACATTGTCAACATTTTGTAATGATTAAGTAATTAAATTATGATTAAATAAACTTCATAAATGCTTTGTTGCACACCTGAATGAAATTTTATAAGTAATTATTTGAATCGCAAGAGAGGGCCCAAATGAAAGGAAGGTGTTTTTTAAATAATTTTATCTAGGTTTAACTTAAGCACTCCTTCCAAAATATGAAGGTGGCCAACCCTCAACATTAAATCTCATTAGAGAAATTTAGGGGCAGATAGTGGTATATTAAATGCTATTGCAAAGAGTAAAACATGAACCGTTATCCATGGAATAAGTCTTTCTTTTGATCTGAAATATATACAGAGGCGGAAACTCACATTTAATTTAATAAAGCTCGAAAATCGCACTTTACAAAGGTTTGACATAGCATGTTGGTATATTTGATTCATCTTGGGATGATAACTGCAATACATGCTTCACATGATGACTTCGCTTATATTTAACACTGTTATACTTATAAAATTAATATGCATAAACAAAATATGAAAATTCTTTCTGGTTCCCACCAAAATGCAAAGTGTGCATATGTTATACAGGATTTATAGCTTTAGATTTTTCATGAAGTATTTTTAATTTTACAATTTTGAATATATATGTATATTGTATAAAGTTTTAATGGATAATGCAGTATTGCTGTTAGCTTGTGCCGTTTGATTACGGTTTATACATTAATATTTATGCTTACATTAATATGTATGCTTTATACATTTATGTGCCAAATATTTTGATTGTACATGCATTATAATTTTATCAAGACCAATATGATGGTCAAATACATGTATTAATAGGAAGCTAAAATATCTATAGTTAAGATAACAAGAGATTTGATGGCAGGTAAAACAGTTCTTGTAAAGAAAAAATATGTAGACATAATCTTATGAAAATGATTTATATGAAATTTCTCATGTTAAGCATTTTCTTCTGTTGCCTTTCTTGGATAGACAATTATATATTATATTCTTACCAGACTATTATAATTTTTGAAAAATTGTGGTTTTATATGAACGATATAGTGAAAAATGACAGTGACCAAATACTTTTTGCTTGTCTCTGTATATTGTAATTTTCCATTTATTGGATTTTTTTTATTAATAATACATATATTTCAAAGTACGAAATATCAAAACTGTCAGCATGATAATGAAAATTAAATTGTGTTTAGAAATGACTATGCCAAAATAGTGGTCAGGGTTGAGGATACATGGTGAACTCCCCTCTGGGTCATGTACTATGGTCTCAACTCTGACCACTGTTTTTGGCATAGTCATTTCCAAACCAAATGTTATCATATTAGTAAACTTGTATTACAAGGTTAAAAAATCTTTGAAATCCTTCCCTATGTTGGGTAGACATTTTTATTTGCATGATAATTTTACAGTATCTGAACAGACCATGATTTATTTTGATGCTGTTTGTTACTATATTTAATTTCTATTTGACTGACAGGTTTTTATTATAACAGCCATACAGCAGTGTACTGTCTGTAAACCTCACTTTGTGGAATGCCTTTTTCAAAAGTAAAATGTGTTATCATCTTTTAATCTCAATAAAATTTTGCAAAAAGATGAATCTTTGTGAGTCTTAACAGAAACTATTTTTGTTTTTATATTCTTTTCAATTGTTAATGAACCTGGAGCAAAAGAAAAGTCTCTATGGGATTTACAATGTAAACGAGAGATAACTCTCTTGGCGGGCTTTTAAAAAAAGCCCTGTAAAATGCCCATAGAGTAACATTTAACTTGAAATTTAATTGCAAAATTTCTTTCTCATCTCAATGCAACAATTTATACATGTAAATGTTTGATATCATTCCATTTTGAAAATTTTGAATTTTAGTAGACAAAAAAATTACAATGGGAAATTCCCAACCTAGAACAGTTTTTATGTTCCTGAAAAGTATCTGTTGAGGGCAGTACTTTACTTTTTATGTTTTATTGGACGACTAACTGGGTTCTACTTCTTGACAAAAAATTAATAAAAATATCCTAAGATAAACTTTGAAATTTCCAAAAAAACCATTCTATGGAGTTAGGTTTAAAGACAGTAGTGTACTTGTTGGTTCATGATATTTTAAATCATTTATTGTTTGATCAGATACTTCATTTGAGTATTTGTTATTGAAAAATTATAAATGCATGTTAATCAGAGGGAGATAATTATGCTGTATTTTGATTGAGATTTGTGATATAATTTGGGTTTGGGGTCAGAATTCCCTTCTTTGGTGGTGTTGGTGGTTATTCCAATTGAATTTGATTCCTTATTTATTTATATCTAAAAACAGCCTAGAGTGAATTTAATTTCATTTTAATTGAAATTCCCATTATTTTTTGTGAATCAATTATTTTACTGTTTTAACAAATGCACCCTTGGAAATAAATACAATTTCTTTCACCTAATGCAGATATTTGTCATAAATTGGAAACTACCACCAATATTTCACATTTGTTTGTATGATAAACAAGAGACTAAAGTCTTTAGTTACTACAGCAAAACTGCACTACTAATTATGAAAAGTTTTCATCTGTAGACAATCACTTGTGTAAAAAAAGGACAAAAATTGCAAAATCTAGCGGTATTGAGGGCTTTTCAAATGAAAGTGTGTACCCGGGATGGAAGGCATGGTTGATATGATATAAAGAAAACCTACAGGAATTCTCATAATCCATACAATTAGTTAAATACAGTAAATGAAAACCAATGGCCAACTGGAATATTCAAAATTGCCTTCTGACCCTACTATACACATTTGTATGGACTGTACTTGCTAAACTGGTAAGTTTTAAATCTCATGATTTAGCCAAATAACTTGGTAACTTTTTTAGAGTAAACTGATTTTTTTATTCAAAGTAGAGAAAGTTTTGGAAAAATGATTTGTTATGTGATATTTTTTTACTTGTTATAATTGTTACACATACAAAGTTTGTACCGGTACATATTGTTATGATGAAAGTCCCAGATATTCAAAATTACATGTGTTCATATATATTATGGCTTTTCTATTTACAATTAGCTTAACATTGAAATGATGTTTGTTAAATGATACACATTTATATGACCTACAAGTTTGTTGAAATACATGGACACATATTTTGATAAAAATGTTTAAATGAATTTTGTTTTACTTATTATTAGTGTTTGCTTAATGCAGATGAAAAAGAGTTCCATTTTGACATAATTACTTGTAAGGCCAAAATAATCTAATTTTCGTCCTTGCCCGTCCTTTGAAAGTTTATCCACCACAATTTGTTTTATTATTATTATATTAACTTAATGAGGCACAAGCAGCATGGCCCATCTCTTACTGTTATAGAGTTGAAAAATGGACATACCCAAATTTAGGAAACTTTTTATACGACCACAAAAATTTCGCAGTGGTATTCAGTCATGGGCATGTCCTTGGCATCAGTGTTTGTAGACAGTAAGTTCAATAACTTTTGTTCTATTGTT
>JARWCS010331380.1:0-12130 GCA_034783895.1 Geukensia demissa | reverse complement strand
ATTTATTTAGGAAATAAACAAATTTGATAAGAGGATAAAATGTCTTTTCATTGATGTACTTTAACGATGATACCACATCGATAAATTCTGTGAATAAAATTAGAAATTGTCGAAAGGTCATTTACCTATTGCTATTGCAATATGTATTCTACATTTTAACTTGTGAGGGTGGTGTCATGAATTTTGCAACACAGGAAAATGTTACAAGCAGGGGTTTAGTGCAGTTGAAGTTTCACGTAAATTATAGCACTCACTGACTTTAGATATATCCTGAAACTTAATAAACCAGCAGCACATACTTGAAAGCTGTATTGCTCATCTGTAACATCATTTGTCAGTTTGTAACTTAAACAACTAAAGATTAGATATCGCCGATTGCCGCGAAATTTATCCTTAACTGACAAGTCCTGCTGCCCACGATATTACTGGTGACCTCAACATTGAATAAAACATTTCTCTACGAAATGTGTTTGACAAATATGGCCAAAGTTACGCAAGCCTCTATCCACAAAGTGGAAATTCAATTTTAAGATCGTTATGGATTCTGTCGAGGATTATGTCAGAGACTTTTCAAAAACCCGAAGGAGAAAAACAAGATACCTTTTACGAATTGGTGAAGGCTGTGAAGTCGTAAATACGAATTGACACATTGAAAGGATATATAAATACATACACTAAATCGGTCTATAAAGATCCAAGTGTTGCCAGACATGTCTCTAAACTACTTGATAAATATGTTGTCCCCGTTGCTGACAAAGCCCCTAACAACATTGTTTTTGTCTTAGACTTCCTGATAAAGGAATTTGAGGTTGACAATTAATTTGGCAACCCTACATTTACCAAGAACTTACTAAAGACGTAATCCTTGACAATCATCGGTCAGTTTTGTCTTCATTTGGGTTTTCAACCAGGCAGGACGAATTTGATCTTTCTTCATTTTTCTGGATGCCAAAGCTGAAAAATTGTCCTTACAAGCAACGTTACATTGCAGGGTTTGCCAAATACTCCACAAAATCTCTTTCCAAGTTACTGACAGTTTTTATCAGCAGTTAAAAACGGGCTCTAAAGTTACTGTTAAACAAGCCATTCTAGAGGTAGTGAGAATCAAATGTGGATTTTTAAAAAGACATGTTAGAATGCCTCAAATCAAGGTCATTCTGCCTTTTGCAGAAGCATCAAAACATTTGATTTCACCATCCTGTATACCACTATTCGCTATTCAAAACTCAAAGAAAAAGTAAAAGCTTTGGTTCACCTTAGTTTTGTTAAAATGATGACAGACGCAGGTACAAATATTTGGTTCCATGGGGACAAACCATTTTTTGTTATTAAATACAAATAAACAGTACTCTGAAGATGACACTTGCAGATTTGTTTATTGACACATTTTTAAAATGTTTTGTGGACGTTTCTGTTTTAAAAGACTGTCGGCATTCAGATGGGAACAAACTGTGAAACCCTTCTCGCCGATTTATTACATTATTCGTATGAAGCTGACTTCATACATCGCTTTCTGCAGAGAACAGAGAAAAGGTTGGCTCAGTCTTTTGGTTTCACGTTTCGCTATAAGGATGATGTTCTTTTGCTGATAAATTCTTAATATACTTACTATGTTGACCGCATCTATCCCATTGAACTGAAAAACAAAGATACTACAGAATCAGAAAGTCTGCATCATGGAGAGACTTACACCTAGAAATTGACATTAAGGGTGGGTTGAGAACAAAACTTTACGACAAGAAAAATGAATTTGATTTTCAAATTGTAAACTTTCCGTTGATGTGTAGCAACATTCCAGCCACACCTTCAAACGTTGATACGCTACTCCAGGGGCTTGTGCTTTTTATAAGGGTTTTATTGAAAAAGGGTTGCAAGAAAACTACTGAACAAAGGGTTTCTTAAGGAAAGATTAAGTGAAAACTACGGAAATTTTTAGGTCGCCATCATAATTTGGTTGATCGGTACGAAATATCCATTTCACAAATACCAATGGATATCTTCCCACTGTCGCAACAACAAATCCGTTCCTATATTGGTTGTGACTTGCACCGAATTTGTCTACTGAGTAACACGACCTTCCGGAGCACCCGAACACACTCTAGATGTTGAAGGGTCCGTGTCACTCTAGCTTTTGTTTTCAGTCTAGTGTTGTGTGTACTATGTTTATCTTTCGTTTTTTTGTTGGCCACGGTATTTTCTGTCTTCTGATTAAACAATTTCTATCTGCCCATTTGAAATCTTCGAATTCTTTGAGCAGTGAAATAAAACTTACAAAGGTAAATTAAAACAAAAAGGTTACAGCTAAGAGACAGCATTAGTTGTTTCGACATTCCATATATGCCCGATTGCAAAAAACGATGCTTAAATGAAATCTTTCAAACCGGCCTTTAAGGTCAGCTTTAAAGCATTCACCTTCTCTATCCCAAATTCGGGGCCTGGTTGGTAAAGTGATCAAGGTAGTTGATTTGAACTTACCTGTTCAGATCTTTGTAGCGTATCACCTATACGGCGTGAGCTCACGATTTTTACCACACAAAAAAGGTTGCTTTAAACTTACATCGCACGTGATAAGGTTTGCCAATTACCTGTCATAGGTCGGGGACCATATCCGGATAATCCATCCATCATACTAGTAAAACTGACCGCCGCGAAATGACTGAAATATTGTTTAAAGTGACGTTAAACTCTAATAATACAAACAAACAAACAAATCCATCCCAAATTAACAAAAATCACCCAGCAAAATATTGATAAGCTTTAAAATGCATAAATCAGAGGAATGTATGAAGTTTAACAAAGACGACAAATCATGAACGGGAAACATACTTAGAAAGATAGTAAAAGCAGTCACCGTCTGCCAAAGGCCAAAACTCACCTGGTTATTCAGCTACTACACCAGTTAATTAGCAGTCTAATTTATTTAGATGGGGTTATCTCCTCTTGGTAACCAAAATCAAGTTCGGGTTATCCCCCATTCGTGAGACTAATTCTGCCATATGTAAACTTTATGAATTTTTGGTTACATGTACATTCTGGTTCATGACCAATGACCTAAACAGACGTGATAAACCCCATAGATAACAATCTTGGAATTTTGCAAATTACAATGTTTGAAAGATGTAGACGGGTATTTTTCCAACATACATTCCAGTACCCGAAAATAAATAAGATCATGCAACAGTATAAGCCATCTTTTCATGGAGTAGTCTCTTTTCAGTAGTATTAGAGCCATAACAAAAGAAAACCAAGATGTATCTCTGAAGGTGGCATTGCACTGCGTTGTTAAATGTTTGTTTTTACATGCAATATAAGTTTACCAATATTGAATAAATATCCGACGTTTGACCCTTTACCTCTAGCATTATATACTTGTCTTAGTGTTTACTTTAAGACTTGCCATAATTTCTATAGATCGTGAAAAGACCAATAGCCTATGTACGTAACATTAATTCCTTTATTTTGCTTGCAAATACAGATCTACATGATCATTTCCGCCTTCGCGTCATACCAACGCGGAGCCAATAAAGCTCAGTTTGAATAGTTAATCATTATTAAAGAAATACAATTCATTATGCAATATTAATCGCATTAAAATCTATATTTGCCATTCTTATTCTATATTTGGGTCGGGTGCGTGATCGTATGATTAGGACTATTTTGACGTCACGCGTCAAAATAATTTAAGCGACAAAATAGTGTAAAACTTGCTATCAGTGCATGTAAAATCATGGTACCAACTGAATAATACGAAACAAGTTAGGTAGGTATATATAAAAATCTTTATAAATTGATAAATGGAATATGTCAATATAATAAAATGATAAAAAGGGTATTCTATTACTGTTTTTTTTTAAATGAGAATGTCAGGGTTATATATCATTTGCAAAGTGAACCATACTGCGTTTTCCTAAAACAGAAAAAAAATAAAAAAAACATTTTCCGAATGACATGCATAATCAAATAGATAAAAAAAAATCGACAAGTGCTCTACAAAATCTAGCGACAATAAAATCTTAATGTCGAGATTCCAACTGCCAATTACAGGACTGGATTTCTGTTTTACAAAGTGAAAACTTTTATACTTGAAATTTCTAGTACTGTTGTTTAATTAGTTTTCTTATTTTCTTATTTTTTTAAAAGACAAACCCTTTATTTTTTTCATTGTTAGGCTACATTCCTTTTTTATTCATTATTATAATTATTTTTTTCGTTTTCATTGATCACAAATCTATTATTCACTATCAAGTAATATGCTGTATTAAAACTCAAATGTATGCAGACTCGTGTTAAGATTGCTATTCGGATCATCAGTTCCCGCAGTAATACCCGGAAATGCTTGATAATGACGTCTATATGTTTTATTGTTTTGGCAGTTTTTCGAAATCCTCTGATTTTTGCCATTTGGAAACGTTATTAATTTTTAGTCTTTGATCGAATTTTTTTTTTCTTTTTGGTTAATAAATTACCTTCAGTTAAAAACCTTTGAAATTGAAATAGTTACTATGATATACAAGGAAATGTTAAAGAAAGTTTATATCTATAAACAAACATACAAACCTATTAAGAATTTGGTTAAAATTAAAGCGTTGTTATTCTACAACTGAGAAGAGAACATCCATAATTTACTGGATGAAATTAAATTCTGTAAGTTATCTTTAATCGTTCATCTTCCCTGTGCATTCGTTACATCAATTAATTGATACATTCGCCAAAAAAATTACGGAGCAAAACATATCTAAATCGAAGGACAGTTAATATAATATAGCAACAGAAAAGAACAACTCCTAAACATTACTTGACGAATGATGAGACAATGATGAGGGTAATTCTTTTACACAATTAGGAAAAAATATTGAAATGGGCTTCTCTTGAGTTTTATTGGTGTTTTATTGACATGATCTGTTTTTCGAAGGCCAAAAGAAATAATGATTAAGAATTCAAAATAAAGTAAAAGAACAAAATAGGGTAACTAGGCAAAAAATCTTACAATATCCTCAAAATGTGATAAGCGGGTCTCCTTCAAAAATCATAAATAGCTCATTGCTGACGTCAATCGACCGCAACCAACCAAATAAAACTGCTTGTGGATAAGAAATTAAAGCACAATTAAAATATTAAATTTCTTTATCATTAGATCATAAATGACCTTTAGAAATTTCAGAAATTACGAGACTAATTGGGGACCTTAGCTATATTGCAGACAATGTTTTGAAAACAAATCTCGTTGCTCTGGTTTAACACTTTATGATTTACAAATGAACAACTGCGAAGATGATTTTGTGAGTGAGATAATTGCAAAGTAAAGATAATTACCTGAAATCACGTCTAGTGTATTCAAATAAGACCGAAATGAAAAAGTTTTGCTCGCTTCGCAAGACTACTTTTTTAAAGGTAATTTCAAAGACAAGACTTTGCAAAGATACAACATCTAAGCACCTGGTGTTGAAAATGTTATGCAAAATCCAAAAGGTAACCGGGACATTTACGTTAAATCTATAAATACTGAATTCCGTTCAATTTGTATTTAATAAATGTATAGTTCTAATGCCAGAGACAAATCCTTGTGTGGTTGCATTAACGAAGTGTTAGAAATACAAAGTCATGGCTGCTAAGAATTAAGTGAGTACTCCCGTCAATTCTTATTCCTCATTTTGCACACAGTGCTAAAAATTTGGTTGATTGATTGATTGGAAGGTGCTTAACGTCCACTGGAAAATATTTCATGCATATTCATGAACCCTGCTTTTTATTAGATTGACACGCTAAACAGGATTTTTAACGTGCTAGCTCACGACAACAACATTCCGCAGGAAGACCTGCTACTTTACCCAGACACATTATTCTGACTCTGGGGCGACTAGTCTTTGATCTTACTCCTAAATGCTGTGTGCTAAGCGGAGAAGCAAGAAAATACCAATTTTAACGTCTTTGGTTTGACCCGGCCGGTTATCGAACCCACGACCTTCGCACTCGAGGCGAGCACGCTAACCATTACACCAACGAGGCGGTTTCCAAAAATTTGGAAATACAAGAAATCAAAATAATTTTAAGACAAATATTTAACGAATATAAATCAGGTTACATTTGCGAATTTGCTAATGATAAATATAGAAAAAAAATTACAAATAAGCTTTAGAAATAGGGCAAAAATCTTTAAATGAAAAATGTTTGTCAAATAATTGCAATTCGATGTAATTCAGCGAAAGGGCATGTACCAGTGTATGTATATCGTTTTCTTATTCACTAATTAATTGTTCAAAACAGCTTCATCTGTCTAGGTTCGAGAAATTGTGGAGAATTTTTGCGATAATATTGTAATATCAAAAGTATCATATTTGTATCAATTTAATAATATTCCTTTCATGTATCATATTGGAAAAAATTACTACTATTTTATATTTTTTTAAATTTTAAGACTTTGACCTTGAATTGGTGTTACAATTCAGCAAAATATTTCTTGTACTTTAAATACAACTCTTTATGTTTAAAAGGTCAAGCACATAATTAAACCACTTTGACTATCAAAATACAACTCGAACTAAAAAGGATTTCTCCCACACAAGGTCATGATACATTCCACCTAAATAATCCTTTAAATAAAAATACCACCATATTTTACTGATAAATCCACTTCATTAACCTCTTATACCTACACTTAGCCTGTTGCATCCAGAATTTTCAACTACAAGAAGGTTTTGCAGCACTTCAGTATTTATGATCTGAAATCCAAACCTCCCGACTGCTCATGTTCGTCGTCCCTTGTTTACTCTAGTACCACTGGACACATCATTACCGGTGACCTCAGTTTTGTTACAAATGATAAGCTACGACAGTAATCAAAATGTCCTAAATACCGAGAGCCAATTAATTTGAAACAAAACGTCAAGCTGTTGATGCACTCATTGGAGGACTATGCTAGACAATTGGCGAAACGAGAAAAGGAAGAGGATGATACCATTTCTGAATTGGTCAAGACTATCACATCATTAATTCCGATTCGGATTAAAAAATCACAAGCTTCTTTAGTTTTCAAGGAACCTGCTTTCTTGAGAGACAGGTCCGCCATCAATGAAAATTTGTTGTCGTTCCATCCAAAAAAGCTTCAAAATACATAATTACCATTTTGTGGACTGTACTTTATCAAACCTACCAGGCTACTAAAAAGGCGTGACTATACAAACAGAAAAACGCACAATTAGAAGATGAATCCTTTTGTTAAATTCATAAGATCATAGACTTTAAGAAACTGACAAAACCATGGAGATGTAATGTCATTCAAGATACGTGGATATTTTCTGTATATTAATTCTGTACAAACGTTGTTTTATTTCATCTTACTGAAATCTCGTTGCATTGGTGTTACACTTTTTGATATACAAATGATTTAAAACGACTTATTGGTCGAATTCGTCTGGAGATAACTACAAATAAAGGTTAACGACCTAATATTACGTTTGGTTTCTTTAAATAAGAACGGCGATAGATGACAAATTTTATCCGTTACATACTCCTCAGAAGATGACCAATTTTATCCGTAAGATACTTCTCGCAATTACTGTTTAAGGATAAACTCTAACTTCCAACAATTGCGACACTACAAAATCCAAGGATCTTGTTAACAAAAACCTAACCGGTTCTAAACAGAATTGCCAAAAAGATAGCAGGATAATGTTATTTGCTAGAGGAATGCAACTTTACTTTCGAAATACAAAAATAATAAACCTTGAATTCAGAATAACATGTCAATAAATTTAGATAAGCCTTATTAATAAACATATATATATATATATATTACAAAGGTTAAATTGTCGAATAATTGCTAATTGATGTTATTCAGTGAGAGTACAGATATGTGTATCGTTTTTCATTGATTAACGCATATAAACATATTTCTCTGTTTTTTTATATTACTGTCATTTGGTATATTGTAAAGAACATCTACATATATGTGTTATGAAAAATATCATATCGTAGTAATATGCCATTAATGAGAACAAATGTATTAGCCAGGGGGCAATATCAAAAACAAAATTTGAAATTGCATTAATATTTAAGGAATAAAATCATATTTCTTAGTGCATCTTATTGTACATTAGGATTTTTAGTTTATATCAATTTCAGGATATTGGGGTAGTATTTTAGACCTCTGTTTTATAATTGGTGCAAAAATGCCCTTTGCTTTAAATATTATTTGGCAAAATCCATGATAAGCGACACATGCTCACCCAACTTACCTCTATGTTTTTAAATTCACATCACTGGAAAATAGCAGAACCTCGATTTGAAACTAAGTCACATGATGAAAACCATAGACGGCTGCATATGATTGTACAAAAAGCAAGAAATGTAAAGTAGGGAATCTTTAGGATCGATAAGGACGGTTGATGTCTTTACAAACATGTAATTACTTTGTGATCAGTAACAGTGAAATCTTAACCTATCACAGAAACATGTTTTATCATTGTCGTTTACTTAAGTTTATCAATGTGTGTCCGGGTTGTGGGTGTATGCTTCCTTTTTCGTACAGTTGGGGAGGTTTTTATGAAAGAATTTCTCATGATAATACTCATCAACCATTTAGTTACAAATTATGAATTCCATCAGAATTGTTGATTTATAAAATCAAATTCCCAGTGTGATCATGCCTCTTAGTGTTGCAAAAAAAACCTCATCGATTGCTTCCGTTCTGTTATCGATATACTTTTTATATGTGGACAAAAAAACTACCTGACGATAAATGACAAGTTTTTAAGTAATAATGTTAGGTTCATGTGGTGTACAGCGGTGGAGTACAGTGTGGGTTTTTTTGGCATATTGTTGAGGGCCTTAAAGCGATTTACAAAATTAAGAACAATAATAAACATGATAAATGCGTTATTATATAATATAAAAATACGGCCCTCTGAAGAGATGAATATCCAAAATTGTTAACCCCATAAGGGTTATTTTCCGAGGGCTTTAGCTCGAGGGAAATAATCTTTTTGGGGTTGACAATTTTAGATATTCACTGATGCAGAGGGCCGTAACTGTTTCATCATAATGAACGAACATTTGAAATATATTGTGTAATATTTGAATTGTTCACATGGGGATTATTAACTGGACGACTTCCTTTTCGAGTGTTATTCACCGGGTAATAATAGTGTTATTAAATGGAGCTGTATACTTGAAGATGTTATTAACTAGACGTCATGATTTTCGTGTGTTATTCACTGGGTAATAATATGGTTATTAAATGATGCTGTGTAATTGTAGGGGTTATTCAACGTTGATGGCAATCAATTGAAAAAATATCCTGATTATTTTGTGTCATGTGACCATCCTTTATCCAATTGAATTAATTCTTTAGTATGTAAGGTATAATAATATAGGGTTTTTGCACGAAAAGTGGTGAATATTATTGGTTCAGGGTAGAATATTATATTGCACGAGCTTGCGAGTGCAATTAACATTATACGAGGGATAATATTCATCAATATTCGTACAATAATCCTTATATGTATGACGAAACCGTTAAAATGCTAAAAATCTCAATTTTTAACATCAATAACTTCACTTTTTCAAAGCAATATTGCACTGAGTGCAATATTTTTGAATATTACACGCTAACGGTTTGTTACTATAACGTTGCTATACAATAACCTGCCATATTGTTGAGGGCCTTAATGCGATTTAGAAGACGTAGAACAATATTAAACTTGATAAAAGCGTTGTTATATTATATGAATTATTTTCTCATGTACATTCACCTACATGTATATCTGTTTTCTTAATATCACAGCTTTAAACCTTATCGAATACTTAAAATGTGAATCTCAAAGAGTAACAAAAACAGTGAATAAAATTATATTTGGTCAGCTTATGATAAATTTGAATGCGTAAACAATAACAATAATAATTTTTAGAATTTTAGCAGATCATTTAAAAAACAATAGATTTTTAATAGTTGTTCCAGATTTAAGAAATCTTAATCCAGAAAGAAAATAAGGTTTGTTTGCTTGCTCTTGTTCAAATTAATTGAATGAATGTTGCTTAACGTCTAGTTGCTAATATTTTATGCAATTCCAGGACGTCAGCATATTAATAAGTGATGATGAACGAATCCTGCTTTGTACTAGACCGACACACTGAACCGGATTTTTTTTATCTAGGTTAAGAAACCAACAGTCCGAATAAATGCCTCTTAACTCGGGTACATTCAGACTCTGGGTCGACAAGTGACTCATCTAATGTGGTTGCTTAGCGGAGATGCAGGAAACACCAATTTTAAAGACCTTGGCCCTCGGATCGAACCCACACGAGATGAACACGCTAACCATTACAGCACCGAGGCAAGTATTGTTCTTTTAAGATATAATAACCTAAAAATCTGGCGGATTTTCTGTATTCTTAACTTGTTTCGTCTTCCAAAAACTACGAAATATTAATTAGGATTTCATAAAACTTAGCGTATTGCAATTTTAGATGTATTTGACAATATAGTGAAAATGATATTGGGAGAACAAGTGGATCAAATACGAAAAGACCAAAAATCTTTCAACAACGTCAACATTAGAGGCGAACTACCTTATAAAGTAAATATTTAACTTCGAGGACAAATCGCATATACTTTGGTTGTGCAGCAATAATTGTTTAATTTGTCATATTATAGTCGCATTTTTTCAATTATTTCTGTCACGTTGAGAAGGTAGAACTTAATATGTTCCCCATTTTTGACAAATACAACCTTGAATTATTTAAAGTACATTTGGTGTCATTATGTGCCAGTTGTTATCAAATTTTCAATTTCAAACATCAAAGACATTGAAACGTCTTACGTCAAATGATTTTGTCTTATTTTAGAATTCATTCATCAATACAATAATTTAATCTGAAGATCACACTTGTTTTTCTATTAGTATTGAAATCGGATAATTTGTTGACTTGCTTTTTTACGAAGAGCTTAAGAGTGAATCAACTCGGCTGACCTTCAATAGACGCTTTGTTGGAAAACGTGCGAAAACGCAGGATTCACTTTGTAGAAATGCAACCAGCAAACCTGTTCCGTCTAGTGCACATTTGCAGATTCCACAAAGATGACCCTGGCATACATCAGCTTTCAAACGCTAGGGGAACAATTTTTATCCAAATAAAAGTGTCGTAGGCGATAGTGCAAACGTAATCCGCGGGTTCCGTCCTCGTGATCAGACCCAATCCTCATATTTAGAAACAATTTTACATATCCAAGATGGCGTCCATGCGGCTGCTTAGCTTAATAACATATTATATATTGTTTGAACAATTTTTTTATTCATCTGATGTAGTCAAGTTGTGGGGGTTGAAAATAAAACTTCAACAAACCTAAATTCTTTGAGCCATCAATGAACAACATACGTCAGATATTCGAGGTTCCCAGGGCGTATGAATATTCGGGGGACCTTTAACAGTCAAAGTAAAATGTCAGGGAATTACTGAAAAAGCTCCTTTTTGCTACATTAGCTTGAGAAATAAAACCAAGACTTTCATTATGAAAACAAGATGTGGGGCTGATTTAGAAACTTGAAAACACGGTTTTCCACATAAAACAAACTTAATATTTATGTCAAATAAATTCGAGGTTCCGAAAATAAAAAAATAGCTCATTTCTGTATGCGAACAAATCCAGAAATCAACAAAATTATCTAAAACTATAAAGAAATTCATTATTTTTTTATTTTGACGTGACGGAAGTGTAACGTAATGTAATTAATTCAGAATCTATGCCGGAAAATCGAGGAATTTCAATAAAATTGTTAATAAATAATTCCTTGAATATTTCAATAATGGCAAATATTGGTCAAGTGTAACCTCTCAATAGCAGAATTAGAACCATTAAAAACCATTGACCTTTCGATCTTTAACAATTTTTTATTCAAAGTCCAGGCAACTGACATAGTATTTGGCATCTTCATATTAAATACATCAAAAAATATTTTTATATAAACGGTTACATAATTGATCGCTAAAAGATTTTATACAACATGGAAATAATGAGGAAATGCACGCAACAGTATATAATCAGGAATCACGCCATATATTTTTGATGACAGATACCATAATGTTAAATGAATTATTGCAAACGACTGAATAATAAATGTTTGTAATTTGAACT